>JANFPS010000139.1:0-32761 GCA_024703675.1 Drosophila nebulosa | reverse complement strand
TCCAGTTTCCCTTATTGTCATTCAACCTAGAAAACTCACTTTGAACCCACTCTTCGAGAAAATCGTGAATTTGTAATAATTGGGTTATTTAAGCTTTTCCATGCTATAAAATTGCCAATATTGGGACGATCTAAAAACGCAAAAGTATCAGAAAAGTAGCTCATCTAGTTCACTTTCGTTTGTCATTAAAAACCTAGAAAACTCATTTTAAAACCCACTTTTCGACAAAATCTTGAATTTGTAAAAATTTACTAATCTGGTGAACTTTCGATCCCGACACAATGTTAACTTTTCCGTGGTCTAACATTGCCAATATTGCGATGATGACAAAAAGCAATTTATCAGTTAGCAGCTCATCCAGTTTACCTTAATTTTTCATTCAAACCTAAAAAACTCATTTTGAACCCACTTTTCGAAAAAAGCGTGAATTTGTAAAATTGGGTAATCTCAGCTTTTCCATGCTATAACATAGCCAATATTGGGACGATCACAAAAAGCAATGTATCAGTATATTGCTCATCTAGTTCACTTTCGTTTGTCATTTAAACCTAGAAAACTCATTTTGAACCCACCTTTCGAGAAAATCGTGAATTTGTAAAAATTTACTAATCTGGCGAACTTAAGATCGATACCGACACAATCTCAGCTTTTCCATGCTACAACATTGCCAATATTGGGACGATCACAAAAAGCCATGTATCAGTAAGTAGCGCAAATAGTTCACTTTCGTTTGTCATTCAAACATGGAAAATTCATTTTGAACCCACTTTTCGAGAAAATCGTGAATTTGTAAAAATTTACTAATCTGGCGAACTTAAGATCGATCCCGACACATTTCAGCTGTTTCCGTGCTCTAACATTCCCAATATTGCGATGATGACAAAAAGCAATTTATCAGTTAGAAGCTCATCCATTTTTTACCTTTTTTTGTCATTCAAACTTAGAAAACTCATTTGAAACCCACTTTTCGAGAAAATCGTGAATTTGTAAAAATTTACTAATCTGGCGAACTTAAGATCAATACCGACACAATCTCAACTTTTCCGTGCTCTAACATTGCCAATATTGGGACGATCACAAAAAGCAATGTATTAGTAAGTAGCTCATCCAGTTTACCTTTATTTGTCATTCAAACCTAGAAAACTCATTTGGAACCCATTTTTCGAGAAAATCGTGAATTTTCAAAAAGTGACTAATCTGGCGAACTGTCGATCCCGACACAATCTCAATTTTTCCATGCTTTAACATTGCCAGTATTGCGATGATGACAAAAAGTAATTTATGAGTTAGCAGCTCATCCAGTTTCCCTTTATTTGTCATTCAAACCTAGAAAACTCACTTTGAACCCACTTTTCGAGAAAATCGTGAATTTGTAAAAATTCAGTATTCTCAACTTTTCCGTGCTCTAACTTTGCCAATATTGGGACGATTTAAAAAAGCAATCTTTTAGTTAGTAGCTCAAACTGTTCACTTACATTTGTCATTCAAACCTAGAAAACTCATTTTGAAACCACTTTTCGAGAAAATCGTGAATTTGTAAAAATTCAGTTTTCCCAACATTTCCCTGCTCTTACTTTGCCAATATTGGCACGATTTAAAAAAGCAATGTTTTAGTTAGTGGCTCATACAGTTTACTTACGTTTGTCACTCAAACCTAGAAAACTAATATTGAACCCACTTTTCGAGAAAATCTTGAATTTGTAAAAATTTCATTTATTCTCAACTTTTCCGTGCTCTAACTTTGCCAATATTGGGACGATTAAAAAAAGCAATGTTTCAGTTAGTAGCGCATCCGTTTACTTACTTTTGTCATTCAAACCTAGAAAACAAAATTTTGAACCCATTTTTCGAAAAAATCGTGAATTTGTAAAAATTCAGAAATTCTCACCTCTTCAGTGCTCTAACTTTCCCAAATATTGGGACGATTTAAAAAATCAATGTTTCAGTTAGTAGCGCATCGTTTACTTACATTTGTCATTCAAACCTAGAAAACTCATTTTTAACCTACTTTTCGAGAAAATCGTGAATTTGTAAAAATTTAGTTTTTTCAACTTTTCCGTGCTCTTACTTTGCCAAAAATTGGGGACGATTTAAAAAAGCAATGTTTCAGTTAGTGGGCGCATCCATTTTACTTATTTTTGTCATTCAAACCTAAAAAAACTCATTTTGAACCCACTTTTCGAGAAAATCGTGAATTTGTAAAATTTCAGTATTCTCAACTTTTCCGTGCTCTAATTTTGCCAATATTGGGACGATTAAAAAAAGCAATGTCACAGTTAGTAGCTTATCCGGTTTACTTACTTTTGTCATTCAAACCCTAGAAAAACACATTTTGAACCCACTTTTCGAGAAAATCGTGAATTTTAAAAATTCAGTATTCTCACCTCTTCAGTGCTCTAACTTTGGCCATATTGGGACAAAAAAAAAAAAATCAATTTTTCAGTTAGTAGCGCATCCAGTTTACTTACATTTGTCATTCAAACCTAGAAAACTCATTTTTAACTACTTTTCGAGAAAATCGTGAATTTGTAAAAATTCAGTATTCTCACCTTTTCCGTGCTCTAAACTTTGCCAATTTTGGGGACGATTTTAAAAAAGCAATTTTTTTCAGTTAGTAGCGCATCCAGTTTTACTTTACTTTTTGTCATTCAAACCTAAAAAAACACATTTGAACCACTTTTCGAAAAAATCGTGAATTTGTAAAAATTCAGTTTTCCCTCACCTCTTCAGTGCTCTAACTTTGCCAATATTGGGACGATTTAAAAAAGCAATGTTTCAGTTAGTAGCGCATCCAGTTTACTTACATTTGTCATTAAAACCTAGAAAACTCATTTTTAACCTACTTTTCGAGAAAATCGTGAATTTGTAAAAATTCAGTTTTCTCAACTTTTTCGTGCTCTAACTTTGTCAATTTTGGTTCGATTTAAAAAAGCAATGTTTTAGTTAGTAGCGCATCCAGTTTACTTACTTTTGTCATTCAAACCTAGAAAACACATTTTGAACCCACTTTCGGAAAAATCGTAAATTTGAAAAATTTTTAAATTTCTCCCCTTTTCTGCCTAACTTTGCCAATAGGGCGATTTAAAAAACAATTTTTTTTAGTTAGTGGGCCATCTTTATTATTTTTGTTTAAAACAGAAAACTAATTTTGAACCCATTTTTCGAAAAAATCTTAAAATTTTTAAAAATTCATTTTCCCCAAAATTTTTCCGTGCTCAAAACTTTCCCAAATATTGGGACGTTTAAAAAAAAAGCAAGTTTCAGTTAGTAGCCATCCAGTTTTACTTATTTTTTTGTCTTTTTCAAACCTAGAAAACCATTTGAACCCATTTTTCGAAAAAATGGGAAATTTTAAAAAATTAGTATTCTCACTTTCCCCGTGCTCAATTTTTCCCAAATTTTGGGGACGATTTAAAAAAGCAATTTTAGTTAGTACCCAAAACGTTACTTACTTTTGTCATTCAAACCTGAAAACTCATTTTAAACCATTTTTCGAGAAAATCTGAATTTGTAAAAATTCAGTTTCCCCAAAAATTTTTCCCCTGCTCTTACTTTGCCAATTTTGGCACGTTTTTAAAAAGCAATGTTTTATTTAGGGTCAACATTTTATTTACGTTTGCACTCAAACCTAGAAACCTAATTTTGAACCCACTTTTCGAGAAAAATCTTGAATTTTTGAAAAAAATTCAGTATTCTCAACTTTTCCGTGCTCAAAATTTGAATATTGGGACGATTAAAAAAAAGCAATTTTCAGTTAGTAGCGCACCCATTTTTACTTACTTTTGTCATTCAACCTAGAAAACCTTTTTGAACCCACTTTTCAAAAAAATCGTGAATTTGAAAAAATTCAGTATTCTACCTCTTCAGTGCTCTAACTTTGCCAATTTTGGGGACGATTTAAAAAGCAATGTTTCATTAGTACGCATCAGTTTACTTACATTCGCATTAAAAACCTAGAAAACTCATTTTAAACCCTTTTCGAAAAAATCGTAAATTTGAAAAATTTCAGTTTTCTCAACTTTTCCCTGCTTTACTTTGCCAATATTGGGACGATTAAAAAAAGCAATTTTTTTAGTTAGTAGCGCCCCAGTTTACTTACTTTTGTCATTCAAACCCAAAAAAAATCTTTTAAACCCCATTTTTCGAGAAAATCGTAAATTTTTTAAAAAAATTCAGATTCTCAACTTTTCCGTGCTTTACTTTCCAATTTTTGGGCGTTTTAAAAAAAGCAATTTTTCATTTAGTAGCGCATCCAGTTTACTTTTTTTGTCATTCAAACCAAAAACTCTTTTTTGAACCCACTTTTCGAGAAAATCGTAAAATTGTAAAATTCGATTCTCACCTCTTCAGTGTTTAAAACTTTCCCAATAGGGGGACAAAAAAAAAATCAATGTTTCAGTTAGTAGCGCATCCAGTTTATTACATTTGTCTTTCAAACCTAGAAAACTCTTTTTTAACCTACTTTTCGAAAAAATCTGAATTTTTAAAAAAATTCAGTTTTCCAACTTTTTCCGTGCTCTAACTTTGACAATATTGGGACGATTTAAAAAAGCAATCTTTAGTTAGTAGTAAAAACTGTTCATTACATTTGTCATTCAAACTAGAAAACTCTTTTTTAAAACCACTTTTGAAAAAAATCTAAATTTTTGTAAAAATTCATTTTTCCCCAAACATTTCCCTGTCTTATTTTTTGCCAATTTTGGGCACGTTTTAAAAAAGCAATGTTTTAGTTAGTGGCTCATACAGTTTACTTACTTTGTCACTCAAACCTAGAAAACTAATATTGAACCCCACTTTTCGAAAAAAATCTTGAATTTGTAAAAATTCATATTCTAATTTTTTCCGCTCTAATTTTTCCCCAATTTTGGGACGTTTTTTAAAAAAGCAATGTTTCAGTTAGTAGCGCACCCATTTTTACTTATTTTTTGTCATTCAAACCTAAACACATTTTGAACCCACTTTTCGAGAAAAATCGTGAATTTTTAAAAATTCAGTATTCTCACCCTTCAGTGCTCAAACTTGCCAATTTTGGGGGACGATTTAAAAAAGCAATGTTTTAGTTAGTAGCTCATCTAGTTCACTTTGTTTTCATTCAAACCAAAAGAAAACTCTTTTTTGAACCCACCTTTCGGAAAATCGTAAATTTTTGTAAAAATTCAGTTTTCCCCCAATTTTTTTCGTGCTCTAACTTTGCCAATATTGGGAGATTTAAAAAGCAGTTTCATTTAGTAGCGCATCCATTTTAAACTTACTTTTGTCTTAAAAACCTAAAAAAAATCTTTTTTAAAACCTACTTTTCAGAAAATCGTGAATTTGTAAAAATTCAGTTTTCTAACTTTTCCGTGCTCAACTTGCCAATATTGGCACGATTTAAAAATCAAGTTTTAGTTAGCGGGCGCATCCATTTTACTTACTTTTATTTCAAACCTAAAAAAATTTTTAAAAACCCTACTTTTCAAAAAATCGTGAATTTGTAAAAATTCAGTATTCCAACTTTTTCGTGCTCTAATTTTTCCCCCAAATATTGGGACGATTAAAAAAGCAATGTTTCAGTAGTAGCTCATCCAGTTTATTTATTTTTGTCATTCAAACCTAGAAAACTCTTTTTAAAAACCCACTTTTCGAGAAAATCGTGAATTTGTAAAAAATTCAGTATTCTAAAATTTTTCCGTGCTCAACTTTGCATATTGGCACGATTCAAAAAGCAATTTTTCGTTAGTAGCGCATCCAGTTTACTTATTTTTGCACTAAAACCCTAGAAAACTCTTTTTAACCCATTTTTCGAAAAAATCGTAAATTTTTAAAAAATTCAGTATTCTCAACTTTTCCTGCTCAAAACTTTGCCAATATTGGGACGATTTAAAAAAGAAATGTTTCATTTATAGCGTTTCCCATTTTACTTACTTTTTTGTCATTAAAACCTAAAAAACTCTTTTTAACCCATTTGTCGAGAAATGGGAATTGTAAAATTGACAAACCCGGGCGAATTTTCGACCCGACACAATTTAACTATTCCGTGCCCCAAAAATTGCCAATTTTGGGACGATCACAAAAAGAAATCATTTTGCAGTTTTCATGATTTTACCTTGATTGCATTTAAGCCAAAAGAAAATTTTTGAACCCACTTTTCGAGAAAATCGCGAATTCGTAAAAATTGATTACCCGGGCGAACTTTCGATTCCGCCAAATTCTTAATTTTCCCCTGCTTAACTTGCCAATATGCGAGAGCCCAAAAAGCAAATTATCAGTTAGACTCATCATTTTACCTTTATTTTTTATTTAAACCAAAAAACTCATTTGGAACCCCTTTTCGAGAAAATCGTAAATTTGTAAATTTGGGAATTCTCCCTTTTCCATGCTATAACATCCCAAGGGGACGATCACAAAAAGCAATGTTTTAGTAAAAACTCATGTATTTTCACTTACGTTTGTCATTGAAACCTAGAAAACTCATTTTGAACCCACTTTTGGAAAATGGGAAATTTTGCAAAAATTGAATAATCCGGCAAACGTTCGATTCCGACACAATCTTAACTTTTCCCTGCTCTAAAATTGCTAATATTGGGACATCAAAAAAAAAGCAATTTATCGTTAGAGCTCTGATGTTCCCTTTGATTGTCATTTAGCCTAAAAAAAAAACTTTTTGGATCCCTTTTTTTTGAAAAAATCGGAATTTGAAAAAAATTGGGAATCTCAGTTTTTTTTTTCCATGCTATAATTTTTGCCAATTTTGGGACGATCAAAAAAAGCAATGTATCAGAATTGCTCTCTAGTTCATTTCGTTGTCATTCAAACTAGAAAACTCTTTTTTAACCCCCCTTTCGAAAAAATCGTGAATTTTGTAAACATTTCTAACCCCGCGAACTTTCGTTTCCCCGACACAATCAAAACTTTTCCCCGTCTCTAAATTGCTAATTTTGGGGACGATCAAAAAAAAGCAATTTTTTATTTTAGCAGCTCATGATGTTTACCTTGATTTGTCATTTAAGCCTAGAAAACTCTTTTGGAACCCATTTTTCGAGAAAATGGGAAATTTTGAAAAAAATTGGGAAATCTCAGCTTTTCCTGCTATACTTTGCCAATATTGGGAGATCACAAAAAGCATGATCAGTAATTGCTACTAGTTCACTTTCTTTTGTCTTCAAACCTAGAAAAACTTTTTTAAACCCACCTTTCAAAAAAAATCGTGAATTTGTAAAATTTACAAATCCCGGAACTTTCGTTTCCCCGACCAATCTTAACTTTTTCCGTGCTCAAAAAATTCCCAATTTTGGGCGATCAAAAAAAGCAATTTATCGTTAGCAGCCATGATTTTTTTCCTTGTTTTGTCATTTAACCTAAAAAACTCATTTTGAACCCACTTTCGAAAAAAAATCGCGAATTCGAAAAAAATTTTGATTTTCCGGCGAATTTCGTTTCCGACAAAATCTTACTTTTCCCTGTTTTTAACATTGCCAAATTGCGTGTGCACAAAGAAATTATCAGTTAGCAGCTTCCAGTTTACCTTTATTTTTTATTTAAAACCAAAAAAAACTCTTTTGGAACCCATTTTTCAAAAAAAATCGGAATTTGTAAATATTGGGAATTTCCAGTTTTCCATGCATAACATCGCCAATTTGGGACGATCACAAAAAGCAATGTATTAGAAAAAAAGTCATGTAGTTCATTTACGTTTTCATTGAAACTAAAAATCTTTTTTGAACCCATTTTTTCGAGAAAATCGTGAATTTGAAAAAATTGAAAAACCCGGCAAACGTTCGATTCCGCCCAAAATCTTAATTTTTCCCCTCTCAAAATTTTGCTAATTTGGGGACGATCAAAAAAAGAAAATTTATCATAGCACTCATGATGTTTACCTTGATTTGTATTTAAGCCAAAAAAAAATTTTTCTTTGGATTCCTTTTTCGAGAAAATGGGAAATTTGTAAAAATGGGAAATCTCCTTTTCCATGCTTTTAACTTTGCCAATTTTGGGAGGGATCAAAAAAAAGCAATGTACCACTTTCGTTGTCATTCAGAACCTAGAAAACTCATTTTTGAACCCACCTTTCAGAGACAGGAAAATCGTCGTGTGAATTTGTAAAAATTTTACTAATCTCGGCGAACTTAAGATCGATACCGACACAAATCTCAGCTTTTCCATGGCCTAACACATTGCCAATATTGGGACGATCCACAAAAAGCCATGTATCAGTAAGTAGCGCAAAATAGTTCACTTTCGTTTGTATTCAAACATGCGAAAATTCATTTGGAACCCCACTTTTCGAGGAAAATCGTGAATTTGAAAAAAAATTACTAATCTGGCGACTTTAAGATCGATCCCGGACCAATTTCAGCGGGTCCGTGCCCTCTAAACATTGCCAATAGTTCGATGATGACAAGAAAGCAATTTATCAGTTAGAAGCTCATCCAGTTTACCTTATTTGTCATTCAAAACTTAGAAATCATTTTGAACACCACTTTTCGAGGAAAATCGTGACATTTGTAAAAAATTACTAATCTGGCCGAACTTAAGATTCAATACCGCCACAACTCTCAACTTTTCCGTGCTCTAACATTGCCAATATTGGGACGACGCCCAAAAAGCAATGTATTAGTAAGTTGCCTCATCTAGTTCACTTTCGTTGTCATTCAACTGTAGAAAACTCATTTGAAAACCCACTTTTCGAGAAATCGTCGAATTTGTAAAATTTACTAATCTGAGCGAACTTAAGATCAATACCGACACAATCTCAGCTTTTCCATGGCTATAAAACATAAGCAATATTGGGGAGATCACAAAAGCAATGTATCAGTAAGTTGCTATTCTAGTTACTGTCGTTTGTCATTCAAACCTAGAAAACTCATTTTGAAACCCATTTGTCGAGAATATCAGTGAATTTGCTAAAAAATGGACAATCCGGCGCCACCACTTTCGATTCCGACAACAATCTTAACTATTCACGTGCTCTAAAATTGCCTAATATTGGGACGACTAAAAAGCAATTTATCAGCCAGCAGAGCATGATGTTTTACCTGATTTGTCATTTTAAGCCTAGGAAGATAAACTCATTTGAACCCATTTTTCGAGAAACATCGTTGAATTTGTAACAATTGGGTATCTCAGCTGTTCCATGCTATAGCATTGCCACTATTGGGATCGATCACAAAAACGCAATGTTATCAGTAAGTTAGTCATCTTAGTCACGTTCGTTTGTCATTTAAGCATAGAAAACTCATTTTGAACCCACTTTTCGAGAGAAGGAATCGCGAATTTGTTAAAAATTGATTGTTATTTCGGCGAAAACTTGCGATGCCGACACAATCTTAAACTTTTCCTTGCTTTAACATTGCCAATATTGCGATGAGAACCACAAAAGCAATTATCACGTTAGCAGCTCATCCAGTTTACCTTTATTTGTTTTAAACCTAAAAAAACTCATTTGGAACCCACTTGTCGAGAAATCGTTGAATTTGTAAAATATTGGGGAATTCTCAGCTTTTCCATGCCTATAACATCGCCAAATATTGGGAAGATCATAAAAAAGCGATGTATTAGTAAAAAGCTCATGAGTTCACTTTACGTTTGTCATTGAAACCCAGAGAAAACTCATTTTGAACCACTTTTCGAGAAAAATCGTGAATTTGCCAAAAATTGAAATGAATTATTTTGGATCCTCATTTGGAACCCACTTTTCGAGAAAATCGTGAATTGTAAAATTTACTAATCTGGGAATTAGATCGATACGACAATTTAATTTCGTGCTATTAACATTGCAATATTGCGATGATCGACAAAAAGCAATTATCAGTTAGCAGCTCATCCAGTTACTAATATTGGTCATTCAAACCTGGAAAACTCATTTTGAACCCACTTTTCGAAAAAATCCTGAATTTGTAAAAATTTGTTTCAGCTTTTTCCATGCTATTACATTGCCAATATTGAGACGAACACACAAAAGCAATTGTCAGTAGCAGCTCATCTAGTTCACTTTCGTTTGTCATTCAAACCTAGAAAACTCATTTTGAACCCATTTTTCGAGAAAATTTTGAATTTGTAGCTTTTCCATGCTATTACATTGCCAATATTGAGACGAACACAAAAAGCAATGTATCAGTAAGAAGCTCATATAGTTCACTTTCGTTTGTCATTCAAACCTAGAAAACTCATTTTGAACCCATTTTTCAAGAAAAACGTGAATTTGTAAAAATTTACTAATCTGGCGAACTTAAGATCGATACCGACACAATCTCAACTTTTCCGTGCTCTAACATTGCCAATATTGCGATGATGACAAAAAGCAATTTATCAGTTAGCAGCTCATCCAGTTTACCTTTATTTGTCATTCAAACGTGGAAAACTCATTTTGGACCCACTTTTCGTGAAAATCGTGAATTTGTTAAAATTGACTAATCTGGCGAACTTAAGATCGATACCGACACAATCCTTACTTTTCCGTGCTCTAACATTGCCAATATTGCGATGATGACAAAAGCAATTTATCAGTTAGCAGCTCATCCAGTTTACCTTTATATGTCATTTAAACCTGGGAAAAACTCATTTTGAAACCCACTTTTCGAGGAAAATCGTGAATTTGTAAAAATTTACGAATCTGGCGAACTTTCGATTCCGACACAATCTTAACTTTTCCGTGCTCTAACATTGCCAATATTGCGATGATGACAAAAGCAATTTATCAGTTAGCAGCTCATCCAGTTTACCTTTATTTGTCATGCAAGCCTAAAAAACTCATTTTGAACCCACTTTTCGAGGAAATCGTGAATTTGTAAAAATTCAGTGGTTTCAGCTTTTCCGTGCTATAACATTGCCAATATTTGGACGATCACAAAAAGCAATGTGTCAGTAAAAAGCTCATCTAGTTCACTTTCGTTTGTCATTCAAACCTAGAAAACTCATTTTGAACCCACTTTCCGAGAAAATCGTGAATTTGTAAAAATTTACTAATCTGGCGAACTTAAGATCGATACCGACATAATCTCAACTTTTCCATGCTCTAACATTGCCAATATTGCGATGATGACAAAAAGCAATAATCTGGCGAACTTAAGATCGATACCGACATAATCTCAACTTTTCCATGCTCTAACATTGCCACTATTGGGACGATCACAAAAGGCAATGTGTCAGTAAGAAGCTCATCTAGTTCACTTTCGTTTGTCATTCAAACCTCATTTTGAACCCATTTTTCGAGAAAATCGTGAATTTGTAAAAATTTACGAATCTGGCGAACTTTCGATTCCGATACAATCTTAACTTTTCCGTGTGTTGGATTTTTATTTTGTATAAGAAAAGTAATAGTTTTATTCGGTTATTTAAATGAGTACATAATATGTTTCCATAACAAGCGCACACGTCTGTTCATTCGGCAGCGAAATTCAGAAGAAGGAAATAAAGGATGCACTCAATACAAACTTACAAACTAAGTGTGACCAAGTGTCAAGTTATAAATGTTGCTAAAATACAAACATATTTCAATACTCCTTCTCAACAATTATAAACTTGAAAACTTATTAATAACAATTCATTTCAACTATGCACTTTGCATGTTTGTTCTTTTGTAAGTTTTTTGTTAACACATCAGATATCATATCGTTAGTTCCTATAAACTGAACATCTATTTCTTTGTTAGCATACATTTCTCTCACATGATGAAACTTAATATCTATATGTTTACTACGGTTATGTAATGTTGGATTTTTAACTAGACATTGTGCGCTCTGATTATCGCAATACAATAAAATGGTTTTGTCTTTCTTAAAATCCAATTCAAATAAAAATTTATTCAGGTATGCCGCCTCCCCTCGCCGCAGTCGATAATGCAATATACTCGGCTTCCGTGCTGCTTACTGCTACCAGGTTTTGTTTCTTCGACTCCCACGAAATTGCGCCGCCCGCAGCAAGAAAAACAAATCCGCTATACGATTTGCGGTCTGTCGCATCATTTGCCCAATCTGCGTCGACGTATCCATGAACTGCTTTGCCAGTAGCCACGTAATGAATCTTTTGACTAGCCGAGCCCTTCAGGTAGCGTAGAACACGTTTTGCTGCTACCAGGTGCTCTTTGTGGGGATTCGAGTTTCGTTGTGCCAGCTTTGACACTGAATGTAGAATATCTGGCCTGGTTGTTACTGCCAATATCATTAAGGAGCCTATCAATGATTGGTACTCCTTCTCATTGACAGCCTCGCAGTTAGTGTCGCACACTTAACTTGATGACCTGCTTCCAGTGGAGTCGCAACTGGCTTGCACGAGGACATGCCACACATGCGAGTAGCAATTGTTCGACGTACTGCTTATGTCCGATACATAAGCCTCCAGTGTCGCCATCTCGCTCTACTTCGATGCCTAAGAAATGGTTGAGGTGTCCGCCGTCTACTACATCGAATTCACTTGCAATTTTGGCTTTTACTTCCAGCAAGTCTTACCTTGGCTGAGCTGGCAATTAAAAGATCGTCGACATAAATTGCAATTATAATTATATTACCTTCGCTATTGCGTTTATAAACGCAAGGCTCACTGGTGCACGGTTTAAAACCCATCTTTTTGCAGGACTCCATCCAGCATCGCGTTCCACACCCTGCCGCTTTGCTTAAGCCCATACAGAGACTTTTCAGTTTAAGTACCTTCTCGGGGTACTTGGCGCTTTTAAACCCATCTGGCTGCTTCATGTAGACCTCCTCTGTTAACTTGCTGTTCAAGTACGCTGATGAAACATCCATTTGATGCACGAACCATTTATTCTCAACTGCTAGTGCCAAAATGTTCTTTACAGAGGAGTACCTGACCACAGGTGAAAACGTCTCAAAATAGTCAACGCCATATTGCTGTGCGCATCCCTTTGCCACCAGCCTTGATTTAAAGCGCTCTACGTAGCCATCTTTGTCAGCCTTTACACCGAACACCCATTTACATCCTATAGCTTTCTTGCCCTTTGGCAGGTCAACGAGCTCCCATGTGTTGTTTCGATCCAGAGAATCAAACTCCTTCTTGATCGAGGCTGACCATTCGCTACTCATAACTGACCCGTTTGCTTCAGCCACAGTTGCAGGTATTGTAACTTCTTCAACCCTTAGCATATTTACAACGTTGTACTGCTTGCGTGGTCGACCTGGATTTCCGCTTCTTATTAACTTTGGACGACCTGGTCCACGTTTTTTCCGTGACCTCATGCTCTGCATCTTCACTTTGCGCACTCTCGTAGGTCTCCTCTTCTGGCTCGCTTGCAATACAGTCTGGTTCCTGGCTACGCTCTTCGCGGTCTTCTGACGCGATTAATATAATGTCTTCAAATGGCACCACCTCTTTTTTGTCCTCTGCAGATCCAGCTACGTCATTCTCCATAAAAACAACGTCTCTGCTTTCGATGACTTTCTTCGTCGCTGGACAATAAAGCCGATATGCTTTCGCTGTGGATGAGTAGCCTATCATGATGCACTCGTTTACCCTTTGCTCTAAACTTAGTTGTATGCGCTCTGTTTAGTGCAACCGCTTTAGAGCCAAAAATTTTAAGGTGTGCCACAGTTGGTTTCCTTCCAGTCCGAACCTCGTATGGCGTCTTGTTATTCAGCGTTCTTGTTTCCGCTCGATTGCGCAAATACACAGCAGTACTCACGGCCTCACTCCACAAAGACTCGCAGACACCAGAATGCACCAGCATGCTCCTGGCCATCTCAACGAATGTTCGATTTGCGCGCTCAGCAACGCCGTTTTGCTGTGGAGTGTAAGGCACCGTTTAATTGTCTTTTTATGCCGTTTTCTGACAGATATCTATTAAATTCGCGACTCACATAATCACGTCCGTTGTCACTGCGTATTGCTTTTAATTTGTTCCCGGTTTCTCGTTCCGCAGTCACGACAAAGTCTTTAAAAGCGTTTAAGACCTGATCGCGTGATTTCAAAAAATACACGACTGTATATCGCGAACAGTCATCGATAAATGTCACAAAGTATCGCGATCCTCCACCCGATACTTGCTACTACTTGGGCCACATATGTCCGTATGCACCAAGCTTTAGCAATTGTGTCGCACGGTTTTCGGACTGTTTTGGGAACGCTTTAACACAAATCTTGCTCTTCGCACAGATATCGCAATTATCGTTTTTAACTTCAACATTTCTTATTGATTTTAGCCCGTGCACGATTTCTTTGCTCGCCATCTTTTTCAGACTTGGCATATTTAAATGACCGAACCGATAATGCCATTTCCATAATTCACTGTCTTTTGTTTTTGCGTACATACACTGTTCAGCATTAACTCCGATAATAAACAAATCATTACACTTCTCGGCACGCATTATTTTATCGTTGTTGTAATCTCTTATTATTGCTTGTTCTTTTTCAAACAAGACTGTGAATCCCTTTTCAGCGGCTTTGGATACCGACATAAAATTTGTTTGTAGCTCTTTCACATACAACACATTTAGCAACCCGATTTCATAATTCCCGATATTTGATTTTAACCATACAGTTCCTTTGCCTTCGGAAACTATAAAATTATCACCGGCCAGCATAATTTTTTCTCTATGGTCTTTGAAATCTGTATACATCGATTTGTCACAACACATGTGTGCACTTGCTCCACTGTCCAGGCACCACATGTCTTTTGTAATTCCGCTTCCCCGTACGTTCGCTAAACTCGCATTCAAGCGTTTGCTGTTTTTGTCTTTCACATTGTCATTCTCTGTCGTTTCTTTGCACTGTGCAATAAAGTGCCCTTCGCGACCGCATCTATAACATTTTTTGTTCTTCTTCACACCGTTATTTTTTGTATTTGTGCTTTTTCCATTGTTTCGCTTCACTTGTGATACATATATTTGCTGTGTACCACTTTCGTCAACCACACGTTGCCTCTCTCCCTCTTCAATAATCTTGACCCTTAAGTCAGATAGAGAAGGCAATGTCTCACGCGTTTCAATTGCGACTACAAAATTCTCAAACGGTTTTCCGAGACCCGAAAGTAGCAAAATTGTTAGAATATCTTCTGGCACGTCAATTTCGATTTCTTTAAGCCTGTCTACTAAATCGACGAACTCGTTTATGTATTGGCTTACATCGGAACTTTCACATTTAAAACGAAGCAATTTCTTTAACAGCAATATTTTTCTTGCTTGACCACGAGGTTTATAGATCTCTGCGAGCTTGTCCCACGCTTCTTTTCCCGACACACAGTTTTTAATGAGATTTATTTGCGACGATTTAACACCAAGTTGAATTGTCGCCAGGGACTTTTCGTCTTTATTATCAAAAAAAGCTTTAAGCTCTTCGCTATCATTTTCGTTTTTTACTACTCTTCCGCAAACAATCGACCACAAATCATTATGCACTAAAACACCTCTCATTTGCACCGACCACACGGCATAGTTTTCGCCATCTAATTTGTCGATCGCAAATAGACTTTGTGCACTCATTTTTATTAATTTCACGTCACACCAAGTAATTTAAATTAATAACTGTTTCTCACTATTCTTTTCTTATGAAGCGTGCTGGGCCCATAACCTGTTGGATTTTATTTTGTATAAGAAAAGTAATAGTTTTATTCGGTTATTTAAATGAGTACATATATGTTTCCATAACAAGCGCACACGTCTGTTCAATTCGGCAGCGAAATTCAGAAGAAGGAAATAAAGGATGCACTCAATACAAACTTACAACTAAGTGTGACCAAATGTCAAGTTATAAATGTTGCTAAAATACAAACATATTTCAATACCGTGCTCTAACATTGCCAATATTGCGATGATGACAAAAAGCAATTTATCAGTTAGCAGCTCATCCAGTTTACCTTTATTTGTCATGCAAGCCTAAAAAACTTATTTTGATCCCACTTTTCGAGGAAATCGTCAATTTGTAAAAATTCAGTGGTTTCAGCTTTTCCGTGCTATAACATTGCCAATATTGGGACGATCACAAAAAGCAATGTATCAGTAAGAAGCTCATTTAGCTCACTTTCGCTTGTCATTTAACCTAGAAAACTCATTTTGAACCCACTTTTCGAGAAAATCGTGAATTTGTAAAAATTTACTAGTCTGGCGAATTTAAGATCGATACCGACATAATCTCAACTTTTCCATGCTCTAACATTGCCAATATTGCGATGATGACAAAAAGCAATAATCTGGCGAACTTAAGATCGATACCGACATAATCTCAACTTTTCCATGCTCTAACATTGCCAATATTGGGACGATCACAAAAAGCAATGTATCAGTTAGAAGCTCATCTAGTTCCCCTTTTCCGTTTGTCATTAAACCTAAAAACTCATTTTAAACCCATTTTTTCCGAAAAAAATCTTTAATTTGTAAAAATTTGTTAATCGGGCGAATTTTAAGATCGATCCCCGACATAATCTTGACTTTTCCTTGCTCTAACATTGCCAATTTGCGATGATGACAAAAGCAATTTTCAGTTAGCAGCTCTTTCCCAATTTAATTTATTTGCCCTTCAAACCTAGAAAACTCTTTTTAAAACCCATTTTTCCCCGAGAAAATCGTAAATTTGAAAAAATTTTTAACAAAATCTGGCAACTTAAGATCGATCCCGGGGCAATTTTTGACTTTTCCGTTGCTCTAACTTTGGGCCAATATTGGGGATGAGGACAAAAAGAAATTTTTTCAGTTCCCAGTTCATTCATTTTTACCTTTATTTGTCATTAAAAATTTAAAAAACCTCATTTTGAAACCCACTTTTCGAGAAAATGGGAAATTTGTAAAAATTGACTAATTTGGCGAATTTAAAGTCGATACCGCAAAATCTAAACTTCTCCTTTCTCTAACTTTGGGCCAAATTTTGGGGAAAACGTTTCAAAAAAAAGAAATGAAATCATTTTTAAAGGGCCTCATCCAGTTCATTTTCCCGTTTGTCATTCAAGCCTAAAAAAACTCTTTAACCCCATTTTTCCCGAGAAAAATTTGATTCGTAAAAATTTACAAATTTCTGGGCGAATTTAAAGATCGATACCGACAAAATTTCTCAATTTTTCCCCATGCTATAACTTTGCCAATATTGCGTTTTAAGCCCCAAAAGCAATTTATCAGTTAGCAGCTCCCCCTTTTTTAAACCTTTTTTTTGTCAATAAACCCTAAAAAACTCTTTTTGAACCATTTTTTCGAGGAAATCGTAAAATTTTTTAAGAATACATTTTTTCCCCCTTTTTTTTCCGTGCTCAACATTCCCCAATAGGGGGGACAAATCACAAAAAGCAATGTTACAGTTAGAAGCTCACCCTAGTTCATTTTCTTTTGTCTTCCAAACCTAGAAAACTCTTTTTAAACCCTGCTTTTCGAGAAAATCGTAATTTGTAAAAATTAAACAAAAAAACCCCCCTGGCAAACTTACCGACATAATCTCAATTTTTCCTTTGCTCTAATTGAAAATTTGGGACGATCACAAAAGCAATGTATCTTTTTAGAAGCTCATCTATTTTCACTTTCTTTTGTCTTTTCAAGCCTAAAAAACTCTTTTTAAAACCACTTTCGAGAAAAACGTAAAAATTTGAAAAATTTTTACTAATCTGGCGAATTTAAAGACAAAACCGACATAATCTCAATTTTTCCCATGCTCTAAAATTGTTTAATATTGGGACGATCAAAAAAAGCAAGATTTTTTAAAAAGCTAAATTCTATTTTCATTTTCGTTTGTCATTAAAACCTAGAAAACTCTTTTAAACCCCACTTTTCGAGAAAAAGGGTGAATTTGAAAAAAATTTACTAATCGGGCGAACTTAAGATCATACCGACAAAAATTTCAACTTTTCTGTGCTCTAACTTTGGGCCAATATTGCGATGATGAAAAAAAAGCTTTTTTATAAAGTTAGCAGTTTCATCCAGTTTTACCTTTATTTTTCATTTAAGCCAGGAAACCCTTTAAAACCCATTTTTCGAAAAAAATCGTAAAATTTGTAAAAAATTTTTGTTAATCTGGCAATTTAAAGATCAATCCCGACCCAATTTCAACTTTCTGTGCTCTAACATTCCCAAATATTGCGATGATAAAAAAAAGCAATCCATCAGTTAGCAGCTAAACCCGGGTTACCTTTATTTGTCTTTCCCAAACCTAAAAAATCATTTTAAACCCACTTTCGAGAAAAACGTAAAATCTGTCAAATTTTTATAATCTGGCGAATTTAAAGATCGATCCCGACCCAATTTTAACTTTTCTGGCTCTAACTTTGCCCCATATTGCGATGTTTAAACAAAAAGCAATCCATCATTTAGCACTCACCCAAAGTTTCCCTTTTATTTGCCATTAAAACCCTAAAAAACTAAATTTTAAAACCCATTTTTTTCGAAAAAAATCTTGAATTTGTAAATGGGGGTTTTATTTAAACTTTTAAAGGCTATAACATTGCCAATATTGGGACAAACCCACAAAAAGAAATTTATATTAAGAACCCGCTCTAGTTCATTTTTCTTTTTGCCTTAAAAACCTAAAAATCTTTTGGGAAACCCCCACTTTTCGAGAAAATCGTGAATTTGTAAAATTTTTTAAATTTCTGGCGAACTTAAGATCGTTTACCGACACAATCTAAAAATTTTTTCCCTTGTGCTCTAACATTGCCAATTTTTGGCGATGATGCCCAAAAAGAAATTTTATCGGGTTAAAGCAGCTAAACCATTTTACCTTTTTTTGTCAGTCAAACCGGGAAAAAAACTCATTTTAAACCCCATTTTTAAAAATAAATCGTGAATTTGAAAAAAATTGTTTTTTTAAGTTTTTCCTTTCTAAAACATTCCCAATTTTTGGGACGATCACAAAAGCAATGTATCAGTTAGAAGTTTCATCTATTTCACTTTCGTTTGTCATTCGAGGCCTAAAAAAAATATTTTGAACCCACTTTTCGAAAAATCGGGGAATTTGAAAAAATTTTCTAACTGGCAACTTAAGACGAAACCGCCTAATCTAAACCCTTTTTTCATGCTCAACATTCCCAAATATTGCAAAGGGTGAAAAAAAGAAATTTTATCAGTTAGCAGTTTTCCATCCAGTTTTCCCTTTTTTTGGGCCTTTTAAGCCAGGAAACCCCCATTTTAAACCCCATTTTTCGAAAAAAAATCGTAAATTTTGTAAAAATTTGTTTATTTTGGGCGAACCTTAAGATGGGATCCCAAACACAATCTCAACTTTTCCACCCTTCCCCTTCCCAAAATTGGGACGATCAAAAAAAGCAATGAAATCAGTTAGAAGCTCTTTTCTAGTTCACTTTCTTTTGTCATTCAAGCCTGAAACTTTTTTAAACCCACTTTTCGAAAAAAAACGTGAATCGAAAAAAATTTACTAATCTGGCGAACTAAAGTCGATCCCGACACAATTTAAACTTTTTTTGTGCCTAAAAATTCCCCAAAAATTCGATAAATAAAAAAAAAAGCAACCCACGTTAGCAGCTCATCCATTTCCTTTTTTTGTCATTAAAAACCAAAAAAAATCATTTTAACCCCCCTTTTCGAAAAAAATCTTGAATTTGTACATTTTGGGTATTTAAACTTTTCCATGCTATAACATTGCCAATTTTGGGGCCCAAATCAAAAAAAAACAATGTTCATTAAAAGCGCATCTATTTCCCTTTTCTTTTTGGTCATTCAAACCTAAAAAAACTCTTTTGGAAACCCACTTTTCGAGAAAATCGGGGAATTTTTTAAAAATTTGTTAATCTGGCAAACCTTAAGATCGATCCCGACAAAAATCTAAAATTTTCTGTGTTTCTAACATTCCCCAATATTGCGTTTGATAAAACAAAAAGAAATTTATCATTTAGCACTAAACCCAGTTCCCCTTTTTTTTAAAAATTAAAACCCTGGAAAACTCATTTTGAACCCACTTTTAAAATAAACCCGTAATTTGAAAAAAAATTAGTTTTTTCAGCTTTTCCTTTCTATAACTTGCCAATTTTTGGGACGATCAAAAAAAGAAATGTTAAATTAAAGCTCACTATTTTCACTTTCGTTTGTAAATTTCAACCCTTAGAAAACTCTTTTTAAAACCCACTTTTCGAGAAAAACGTAATTTTGAAAAAATTTTACGAATCTGGGAACTTAAGATCGATCCCGGGACACAATTTAAACTTTTCGGGGCTCTAAAAATTGCCAATATTGCGATGATGACAAAAAAGAAAATTTTTATCAGTTAGCAATCATCCCTTTTAATTTTTATTTGTTTTTTAAAGCCAGGAAACTCTTTTTAAAACCCCTTTTCAAAAAAAATTCGTGAATTTGTAAAAATTTCCAAATTTCTGGCAAATTTTTAAATCGAAACCGCCCTAATCTCAATTTTTTTCAGCTCTAACAGGGCCATTTTTTGGGCCCGATCACAAAAAGAATGTATCAGTTAGAAGCCCCACTATTCACTTTCGTTTGTCATTGACCCTAAAAAAATAAATTTTGCCCCCCTTTTTCGAAAAAAATCGGGGAATTTTTTAAAAAATTAAACAAATTTCTGGCAAAATTTAAAGATCGAAACCGCCCATAACCCTCAATTTTTCCATCCCTTAACTTGCTAATATTGGCCCCTTTTTCACAAAAAGCAATGAAACGGTTAGAAAGCCACTATTTTCACTTTTGTTTTCATTCAACCTAGAAAACTCATTTTAAAACCCACTTTCGGGGAAAAACGTGAATTTGAAAAAAATTTACCTAATCTGGCGAACTTAAGATCGAAAACCCGACACAACTAAAATTTTCCGTGCTCTAACATTCCAATTTTGGGGGCGACCCACAAAAAGAAAAGTTTCAGTTAGAACTCTTTAAAGTTCCCCTCTCGTTTGTCTTTTAAAGCCTAGAAAACTCTTTTTTCCCCCACCTTTCGAGAAAATCTTGAATTTTTTAACATATTGGGTTTTTTTAAATTTTTCCCAAACGGCTATAACTTTGGCCAATATTGGGACGATCACAAAAAGCAATGTATCTTTAAAGGGAAAGCGCATCTAGTTCACTTTGGGTTTGTCATTCAAGCCTAAAAAACTCTTTTTAAAAAAAAATTTTTCGAAAAAACGTAAATTTTGTAAAAATTCTAATCTGGCGAATTTAAGATCAAAAACCGAAATAATCTAAACTTTTTCGGGCCTAAAAAATTGCCAAATTGGGACAAATAACAAAAAGCAATTATCAGTTGGGAAGCTCATCAAATTCACTTTCGTTTGTCTTTCCCGATCCTAGAAAATTTCTTTTTTGAACCCACTTTTCAAAAAAAATCGTGAATTTGTAAAAATTTACAATCTGGCGAATTTAAAGATCGAAACCGAATAATCTCAATTTTTTTCATGCTTAAAACATTCCCAAATTTTGGGGACATCAAAAAAAGGGAAAATGTATCATTAAAAGCTCATCTAGTTAATTTTGGGGGGGGGGGGGTTCTTCGAGCAAAAAAACTCATTTTTAAAACCCAAATTTTTCAAAAAAATCGTTTTTTTGGGAAAAAATTTACTAATCTGGGCGAATTTAAAGACCCCGGATCCCGACAAAATTTTCAATTTTTTCTGGGCTCTAACATTCCCAAATTATTGCGATAGGGACAAAAAGCAATTTATCAGTTAGCAGCTCATCCAGTTTACCTTTATTTGTCATTAAAACCAAAAAATTCTTTTTAAAAACCCAAATTTTTTGGGAAAAAATCTTAAATTTTGTAAAAATTGGGTTATTTCAACTTTTCCAGCTAAACTTCCCAATTTTGGGACATCAAAAAAAGCAATGTATCATTAAAAAAGCGCATCTAGTTCACTTTCTTTTGTATTAAAACCAAAAAAAACTCTTTTGGAACCCACGTTTCGAGAAAATCGTGAATTTGTAAAAATTAGGTAATCTCAGCTTTTCCATGCTTTAACATTGCCAATATTGGGACGATGACAAAAAGCACTGTGTCAGTAAGAAGCTCATCTAAATCACTTTCGTTTGTCATTAAAAACCTAGGAGAAAACTCATTTTGGACCCACTTCGAGAAAATCGTAAATTTGTAAAATTGACTAATCTGGCCGAACGTAAGATCGATACCGACATAATCTCCCAACTTTTCCAGTGCTCTAACATTGCCAAATATTGTGACGATAACAAAAAGCAATGTAATCAGTTAGAAGATCATCTAGTGCACTTTTCGTTTGTCATTCAAGCCCATAGAAAAATCATTTTGAACACACTTTTCGAGAAAAACGTGAAATGAATGTAAAATTTACTATCTGCAACTTAAGATCGATACAACACAATCTCAAATGTTTTGCTGCTCAACATTGCCAATATTGCGAGGTGCCAAAAAGCAATTTATCAGTTAGCAGTCAACCAGTTACCTTTATTTGTTAATCTGGCGACTTAAAATCGATACGACAAATCTTCAACTTTTCTGTGCTCTAACATTGCAATATTGGACGATAAACAAAAGCAAGTATCAGTTAGAAAACTCATCTAGTCACTTTCGTTTGTCATCAAGCCTAGAAAAACTCATTTTACCACTTTTCGAGAAGAAAAACGTGAATTGTAAAATTTAACTAATCTGGCGAACTTAAGATGATGCGACACAATTTCAACTTTTCTGTGCTCTAACATTGCCAATATTGCGATGATGACAAAAAAGCAATGATCAGTAGCAGCTCAACCAGTTTACCTTTATTTGTCATTCAAACCTAAAAAACTCATTTTAAACCCACTTTTCGAGAAAATCTTGAATTTGTACATATTGGGTTATTTCACTGTTCCATGCTATAACATTGCCACTATTGGGACGATCACAAAAAGCAATGTATCATGTAAGAAAGAGCATCTAGTTCACTTCGTTTGGCTTTCAACCTAGAACTCAATTTGGAACCCACTTTTCGAGAAAAATCGTGAATTTGTAAAAATGTGTTAATCTGTGCGACCTTAAGATCGATACCGACACAATCTCAACTTTCTGTGCTCTAACATTGCCAATATTGCGATGATGACAAAAGCAATGTTTGAAGTTTAGCAGTCAACCAGTTACCTTATGTAAGTCAAACATGGAAAATCATTTTGAACCACTTTTCAAATAATCGTGAATTTGTAAGAAGCCATCTAGACACTTTCGGTTTGTAATTCAACTTTTAAAATCTCATTTGAACCACTTTTCGAGGAAAATCGTGAATTGGGAAATAATTGGACTAATCTGGCGAACTAAACGATCGATAACAACATAATCTCAACTGTTCGCTGCTCTAACAGTGCCAATATTGCCGATGATGACAAAAAGCAATTGATCAGTTAGCAGGCTCATCCAGTTACCTCCAATGTCATTCAAACCTGGAAAACTCATTTTGAACCCACTTTTCGAGAAAATCGTGAATAAAATCGACTAAAATAGCAAGTTTTAGATCGATCCCGACACAATTTCAATTTTTCCGTGCTATAACATTGCCAATATTGCGACGATGACAAAAAGCAATGTGTCAGTAAGTAGCTCATCTAGTTCACTCAGTTCAAACTCATTTTGAACCCACTTTTCTAGAAAATCGTGAATTTGTAAAAATTTACTAATCCGGCGAATTTAAGATCGATACTCCCGAAACAATTTCACTTTCCGTGCTCTAAACATTGCCAATATAGCGATGATGACAAAAAGCAGTTATCAGTAAGCAGCTATCCAGTTTACCTCTATTGTCATTCAAACCTAGAAAACTCATGAAACCCACTTTTCGAGAAAATCGTGAATTTGTCAAAAAATGGACTAATCTGCGATTTTAAGACGATACGACACAATTTCACTTTCGTGTCTCACATTTGAAATATTGCGATGATGACAAAAAGCCCAATTATCCTCTTAGCAGCTCACCAGTTTACCTTTACGAGGATGTCATTCAACAAGCAAACTCATTTGGAACCAACGTTTTCGAGAAAATCGTTGAATTTGTAAAAATTAGGTAATCTCCGCTTTTCCATGCTTAACATGCCAATATTGGGACGATGACCAAAAAGCACTGTTGTCAGTAAGAAGCTCATCTAAATCACTTTCGTTGTCATTAAAACTAGAACAAACTCATTTTGAACCCACTTGCGAGAAATTCGTAAATTTGTAAAAATTGACTAATTTGGCGAACTTTGAAGATCGATACCGACATAATCTCAACTTATTACCATGCTATAACATTGCCACCACCCATATTGGGAGAATAACAAAAAAGCAATGTATCAGTTAGAAGATCATCTAGTCACTCGTTTGTCCTTCAAGCCTAGAAAACTCAATTTGACACACTTTTCGAGAAAAATCGTGAAATTTGAAAAAAATTTGACTAATCTGCAAACTTAAGATCGATACCAACACAATCTCAACTGTTTTGAGCTCTACATTGCCAATATGCGATGATGGACAAAGCAATTTTATCAGTTAGCAGCTCAACCAGTTTACCTTTATTTGTCAGTCAAACCTGGAAAACTCATTTTGAACCCACTTTTCAAATAAATCGTGAATTTGTAAAAAATTAGTATTTTCAGCTTTTCCGTGCTATAACATTGCCAATATTGGGACGATCACAAAAAGCAATGTATCAGTAAGAGCTCATTTAGTTCACTTTCGCTTGTAATTCAGCCTAGAAAACTATTTGAACCCACTTTTCGAGAAAAACGTGAATTTGTAAAAATTTACTAATCTGGCAAACTTAAGATCGATACCGACACAATCTCAACTGTTTTGTGCTCTAACATTGCCAATATTGCGATGATGACAAAAAGCAATTTATCAGTTAGCAGCTCAACCAGTTTACCTTTATTTGTCAGTCAAACCTGAAAACTAGTTTTGAACCCACCTTTTCAAATAAATCGTGAATTTGTAAAAAAAATAGTATTTCAGCTTTCCGTGCTATAAACCTTGCCAATATTGGACGATCACAAAAAAGCAATGTATCAGTTAGAAGCTTCATCATAGTTCACTTTCGTTTGTCATTCAAGCTAGAAAACTCATTTTGAAACCCACTTTTCGAGAAAAACGGAATTGTAAAAATTTTACTAATCTGGCGAACTTAAGATCGGATACCGACACAATTTCAACTTGACCGTGCTCTAAACATTGTCAATATTGCGATGATGACAAAAAAGCAATTTATCGTTAGCCGATCATCCAGTTTCCCTTTATTGTAATTTAAGCAGGAAAACTCATTTTGAACCCACTTTTTTTGAGAAAATCGTGAATTTGTAAAAATTTTAATCTGGCGAACTTAGATCGATACGACACAACCTCAACTTTTCCGGTGCTCTACATTGCCAAATTGGGACGATCACAAAAAGCAATGTTTCAGTTAGAAGCTCATCTAGTTCCACTTCGTTGTCATTCAAGCCTGAAAACTCATTTTGAACCCACTTTCGAGAAACGTGAATTTGTAAAAATTGACAATCTCTGGCGAATTAGATCGATACCGGACCACAATTTCCACTTTTCCGTGCTTAACATTGCCAATATTGCGTGATGACCAAAAAGCAATTTATCAGTTAGCAGCTCATCCAGTTTACCTTTATTGTTATTTAGCCAGGAAAACTCATTTGAACCACTTTTCCGAGGAAAATCGTGATTGTAAAAATTTGTTAATCTGGCGACTTTAAGATTCGATACGAACACATCTCAACTCCCTTTCCGTGCTCTAAACATTGCCAATTTGGGACGATCACAACAAAGCAAGTATCAGTTAGAAGCCATCTAGTTCACTTTCGTTGCATCAAGCCTAGAAAACTCATTTTGAACCCACTTTTCGAGAAAACGTGGAATTTGGAAAAATTTACTAATCTGGCGAACGTAAGAATCGATACCGAACACAACTCAAATTTTCTGTGCTCTAACATTGCCAATATTGCGATGATGACAAAAGCAATTTATCAGTAGCAGCTCAACCAGTTTACCTTTATTGTCAGTCAAACTGGAAAACTCATTTGAACCACTTTCAATAATCGTGAATTTGTAAAAAATTAGTATTTCAGCTTTTTCCGTGCTATAACATTGCAATATTGGGACGTCCAAAAAGCAATGTATCAGTTAGAAGCTCATCTAGTCAAATCTCGTTGTCATTCAAGCCTAAAAAAAACTCATTTTGAACACACTTTCGAGAAAAAACGTGAATTGTAAAAAATTACTAATTCTGGCGAACTTAAGATCGAGACCGACACAATTCAACTTTTCCGTGCTTTAACAATTGCCATATTGCGATGCTGACAAAAAGCAATTTAAGGAGGAAGAAGATCATTCCAGTTACCTTTATTTGTAATTAAGACAGGAAACTCATTTGACCACTTTCGAGAAAATCGTGTTGAATTGTAAAAATTGTTAATCTGGCGACTAAGATCGATACCGACATAATCTTCAACTTTTCCATGCTCACATTGCCAATATTGCGAGATGCAAAAAGCAATTATCAGTTAGCAGCTCATCCAGTTTACTTTATTTTGTCATTCAAACCTAAAAAAAACTCAATTGAACCCATTTTCGGGAAAATCGTGAATTGTAAAAATTGATAATCGGCGAAC
The DNA here is from genome assembly GCA_024703675.1 of Drosophila nebulosa. Taxonomy (NCBI): domain Eukaryota; kingdom Metazoa; phylum Arthropoda; class Insecta; order Diptera; family Drosophilidae; genus Drosophila; species Drosophila nebulosa. Next base: position 6,323 of record JANFPS010000139.1, on the reverse strand, counting down.
TTAAGATCAATACCGACATAATCTAAACTTGTCTGTTGCGCTAACATTGCCTTTATTGGGCGATCACAAAAAGCAATGTGTTCAGTAGAAGACTCATCTAGTGCAATTTCGTTGTCATTCAACAGAAAACTCATTTTGAAACCATTTTTCAGGAAAATCGGGAATTTGTAAAATTTACGAAACTGGCGAACTTTCGATTTCCGACACCAATCTTAACTTTTCCGTGCCTAACATTGCCAATATTGCGATGATGACAAAAGAAATTTATCAGTTGCAGCTCATCCGTTACATGTTATTTGGCATGCAAGCCTAAAAAAACTAATTTTTTAACCAACTTTTCGAGGAAATCGGAATTGTTAAAAATTTACGAATCTGCGAACTTTCGATTCCGACACAATCTTACTTTTCCGTGCTATAACATTGCCATATTGCGATGATGACAAAACGCAATTGATCAGGTTAGCAGCTCAGCAGTTAACTTTTATATGTCATTCAAGCCTCTAAAAACTCATTTTGAACCCACTTTTCGAGGAAATCGTGATGAATGTAAAAATTCAGTGTTCAGCTTTCCGTGCTATAAACATTGCAAAAATTGGGGACGATCACAAAATGCAATGTATCAGTAAGAAGCTCCATCTAGTTCCACTTTCGTTTGTCATTCAAACAAGAAAAACTCATTTGAACCACTTTTCGAGAAAATTCGGAATTGTAAAAGTTTACTAATCTGGCGAACTAAGATCGATTTACGACATAATCTTGACTTTCCGTGCTTAAACATTGCCCCATATGCGATGACGACAAAAAGCAAATTTATCAGTAGCAGTCTCATCGAGTTTACATTCTACTTGTCATTTAAGCCAGGAAACTTCATTTTGAAACCACTTTTCGGAGAAAATCGTGATTTGTTAAAAAATTTACTAATCCTGGCGAATCAAGATCCCGGATACGACATAAATCTAACTTTTCCATGCTCAAACATTGCCAATATTGGGACGATCAACAAAAAAAGCAATGTATCAGTTGAGAAAGCTCATCTAGTTCACTTTCGTTTGTCATTCAAGCCTAGAAAACTCATTTTGAACCCACCTTTCGAGAAAAACGTGAATTTGTAAAAATTGACTAATCTGGCGAACTTAAGATCGATTACGACATAATCTCAAAACTGTTGCCATGCTCTAACATTGCCAATATGCGATGATGCACAAAAAGCAATTTTCAGTTAGAGCTCCTCATCAGTTTTACCTCTATGTTTGTCATTTAATCCAGGAAACTCATTTGAACCCACTTTTCGAAAAATCGTGAATTTGTAAAAAATTGTATTTCAGCACTATTTCCGTTGCTCAACAATGCCAATATTGCGATGATGACAAAAAAGATTTTATAGTTAGCAGCTCATTCAGTTTACCTTTATGTGTCATTCAAACCTAGAAACTCATTTAAACCACATGTTCGAGAAAACGTGAATTGTAAAAAAGTTACTAAATTGGCGAACTTAGAGCGATACAGACACAACCTAAAATTTTCCCAGCTCTAACAATTGCCATATTGGGACGATCACAAAAAGCAATGTTCAGTTAGAAAGCTCATCTAGTGCACTTTCGTTTGGCATTCAAACCAAGAAAACTCATTTTGAACCCACTTTTCGAGAAAAATCGTGAATTTGTAAAAATTTTACTAATCTGGCGAACTTAAGATCGGATACCGACATAATCTTGACTTTTCCGTGCCTCAACATTGGCCCATATTGCCGATGACGACAAAAAGCAATTAATCAGTAGCAGCTCATCTGAAGTTAATTCTACTTGTCATTTAAGCCAGGAACTCATTGAACCCACTTTTCGAGAAAATCGGAATTTTGTAAAAAATTTACTAATCTGGCGAACTCAAGATCGATACCGACATAATCTCAAACTTTTTCTGGATCTAACATTGCCAATATGGGGACGTAACCAAAAAGCAATGTATCCAGTAGAAGTCATCTAGTTCACTTTCGTTGTCATTCAAAGCTAGAAAATCATTTTTAACCCACTTTCGAGAAAACGTGAATCTGTAAAATTTACTAATCTGCGAACTTCAGATCGATGCCGACACAATTTCAACTTTTCTGTGCTTAACATTGCCAATATTGCGATGAGGACAAAAAGCCATTTTATCAGTAGGCAGCTCAACCAGGTTACCTTATTGTCATTCAAACCTAAAAAACTCATTTTAAACCCACTTTTCGAGAAAATCTTGAATTTGTACATATTGGGTTATTTCAACTTTTCCATGCTATAACATTGCCAATATTGGGACGATCACAAAAAGCAATGTATCATTAAGAAGCGCATCTAGTTCACTTTCGTTGTCATTCAAACCTAGAAAAACTCATTTGAACCCACTTTTCGAGAAAATCGTGAATTTGTAAAAATTTGCTAATCTGGCGAACCTAAGATCGATACCGACACAATCTCAACTGTTCTGGCTCGAACATTGCCAATATGCGATGATGACAAAGCAATTATCAGTAGAAGCTAACCAGTTTAACCTTAATTTGTCAGCAAAACCTAGGAAAACTCATTTGAACCCACTTTTCAAATAAATCGTGAAATTTGTAAGAGCCTCATCTAGTTACGTTCGTTTTTTTGTCATTTCAAAACCTTAAAATCGCATTTGAACCAACTTTTCGAGAAAATCGTGATGACATTTTTCAAAATGACTAATCTGGCGAACTTAAGATCGATAAACAAACACAATCTAAACTGTTTCGTTGCTCTAACATTGCAATATGCGATGATGACAAAAAGCAAATTATCAGTTAGGCGCTTCATCCAGTTTACCTCAATTTGTCATTTAAAACCTGGAAAACTCAATTTGAACCCACTTTTCGAGAGAAAATCGTGAATTATGTAAAAATTATAATCTGGCAACTAAGATCGATACCACACAATCTCAACTGTTTGGTGCTCTAACATTGCAATATTGCGATGATGACAAAAAGCCAATTTATCAGTTAGCAGCTCAACAGTTTACCTTTATTGTTGTCAAACCTGAAACACTCATTGAACCCACTTTCAAAATTAATTTCCGTGAATTTGCTAAAAAAATTAGTATTTTCAGTTTTCTGTGCTATAACATTGCCAATATTGGACGATCACAAAAGCAATGACAGTAAGAAGCATTTAGGTCACTTTTAGGATTTGTCATTAAGCCTAGAAATCATTTTTAACCAACTTTCGGGAATCGTGAATTTGTAAAAAGTCAGTGTTTTCAGCTTTTCAGTGCTATAACATTGCAAATTATTGGGAATCGATCACAAAAAGCAAGTGTATAAGTAGAAGCTATCTAGTTCACTTTCGTTGGTACTATCAACCAGAAAAACTCATGTTGAACCCACTTTCGAGGAAAACGTGAAATGGAATTTGTAAAATTTTAATAATCGGCGAACTTAGATCGATACCGACATAATCTTGACTTACCGCGTGCTCTAACATTGCCAATATTGCGATGAAGACAAAAAGCAATTTATCAGTTAGCAGCTCATCGAGTTTAATTCTACTTGTCATTTAAGCCAGGAAACTCGCATTTGAACCCCTTTCGAGAAAAATCGTGAAATTGTAAAAATTTACTAATCTGGCGAAACCAAGATCGATACGACATAATCTCAACTTTTCTGTGCTCTAACATTGCCAATATTGGGACGATAACAAAAAGCAATGTATCAGTTAGAAGCTCATCTAGTTCACTTTCGTTTGTCATTCAAGCCTAGAAAACTCATTTTTAACCCACTTTTCGAGAAAAACGTGAATCTGTAAAAATTACTCAATCCTGGCAAAATTAAGATCGATGCCGAACACAATTTCAAACTATTCTGGGCTCTAACAGTGCCAATATTGCGATGCTGACAAAAAAGCAATTTATCAGTTAGCAGCTCAACCCGTTTACCTTTATTTGTTCATTCAAACTAAAAAAACTCGATTTTAAACCCACTTTTCGAGAAAAATCTGACTTTGTACATATTGGGTTATTTCACTTTTCCATGCTAACTAACTATTGCCAATATTTTTAGGACGATCACAAAAGCAATGTTATCATTAAGAAGCGACAATCTAGTTCCATTTAGTTTGTCATTCAAACCTAGAAAACTCATTTGGGAACCACTTTCGAGAAAATCGATGAATTGTAAAAATTTGTTATCTGGCGAACTTAAGATCGATCACGACACATCTCAACTTTCTGTGCTCTAACATTGCAATAATTGCCGATGATGACAAAAAGCAATTATCAGTTTAGCAGCTCAACCAGTTGACTTCATTGTCAGTCAAACCTGAAAACTCATTTTTGAACCCACTTTTCAAATAAATCGTGATTGTAAGAAGCTACATCGAGTCACTTTCGTTTGTCCATTCAAACCTCTAAAAATCTCATTTTGAACCCACTTTTCGAGAAAAACGGGGAATTGTAAAAATTGACTAATCTGGCGAACAAAAGACGATAACAAACAATTTTAAAACTTTTTTGGCTCAAACATTGCCAATATTGGGGATGATAAAAAAAAGCAATTTATCATTTTGCATCATCCATTTAAACCTAAATTTTGTCATTAAAACCCGGGGGAAAACTCTTTTGAACCCATTTTTCAAAAAAAATCGTAAATTTGAAAAAAATTTACAAATTTGGGGCAAACTTAAGATCGTTTTTTTTCCCAAACACAATAAAAACGGGTTTTGGCTCAAACTTTTCCCCCAATATTGCGATGATGAAAAAAAACCCAATTTATCGGGTTAGCACCCAAAACCTTTTTCCCCTTTATTTTCAGTAAAACCGGGAAAAAACTCTTTTTGGGAACCCCATTTTTTCCAAATAAATCGTGAAATTTTTTTAAAAAAATTAGTTTTTTCCCAGCTTTTTTTTTGCTAAAAACCTTTGGGCCAATATTGGGCGACACAAAAAGCAATGTATCAGAAAGAAGCTCATTTAGTTCACTTTCGTTTTTTTCATTCAAGCCTAAAAAACCCCTTTTTGGGAACCCCACTTTTGAGAAAATGGGAAATTTTGAAAAAAATTGACAAACCCTGGGGGGGAACTAAAGATCGATAACAACACAATCTCAACTTTTTTCCGTGTTTAAAACATTCCCAAATATTGCGATGATGCCCAAAAAGCAATTTATCATTAGCAGCTCATCCATTTTTTAACCTCAATTTGTCATTAAAAACCTTGGAAAAACCTCTTTTTTGAACCCCCTTTTCAAAAAAAATTGTGAAAAAAAATGTAAAATAGCAAAGTTTTAGATCGATCCCCCGACAAAATTTTTAAATTTTTTCCCGGGTGCTATAACTTCCCAAATTTGGGGAAAGATGAAAAAAAGCAATGGGGTAAGTAAGAAAGTCATCTTTTTCACTCAGTTCAAACTCTTTTTAAAACCCCTTTTTCTAAAAAATCGTAAATTTGAAAAAATTTACTAATCCGGCGCCCTTAAGTCGATACCGACCCCCTTTCCCCAACTTTTCCGTGCCCCAAAACATTGCCAATATAGCGGGGGAGGGAAAAAAAGGGCAGTTTATCATTTTAGCAGCTCATCCGTTTACCTCAATTTGTCTTTAAAAAACTAGAAAATTTCTTTTTTTTTGGGGGGAAAAAACCCCCATTTTTCGAAAAAATGGGGAAAATTTGAAAAAAATTAAATAATTTTGGCAAATTTTAAAATCTTTTAAGGGGACAAAAATTTCAATTTTTCCGGCCCCCACATTAAAAAATATTGCAAATTGATGACAATAAGAAATTTGGGTCCTTTAGCAGCTCCCCCATTTTACCTTTAGGGTGCCCTTCAACCCAAGAAAATCTTTTGGGAACCCACTTTTTCGAAAAAAAATCGTAAATTTTGAAAAAATTAGGAAATTTTCAGCTTTTTCCATGCTTTAACATTGCCAATTTTGGGACGATGACAAAAAGCACGGGGTTTTCAGTAAGAAGCTCATCTAAATCATTTTCTTTTGGGCTTTAAAAAACCAAAAAAACTCTTTTTGAACCCATTTTTTTCGGAAAATCTTTAAATTTTGAAAAAAAATTGACAAACCCCTGGCAAACCTTAAGATCGATCCGAAAAAATAAAAAACTTTTCCATGCCCCTAACATTGCCAATTTTGGGGGCATAACAAAAAGAAATGTTATCAGTTAGAAGTTTCATCTATTTCATTTTCGTTTTCATTCAAGCCTTTAAAAAAACTCATTTTTGAACACATTTTTCGAGAAAAACGTGAATTTGTAAAAATTTACAAATCGGGAAAAATTTAAGTAAATCCCAAACAAAATCTCAACTTTTTTGTCTCTAACTTTTGCCA
>JANFPS010000138.1:0-32890 GCA_024703675.1 Drosophila nebulosa | reverse complement strand
AAAAAAAAAACAAAAAAAAACAAAAAAAAAAAAGAAAAAACAACAAAAAAAAAAAAAAAAAAAAAAAAAAAAAAAAAAAAACAAAAAAAAAAAAAAAAAAAAAAAAAAAAACCCCAAAAAAAAAAAAAAAAACCCCAAAAAAAAAAAAACAACAAAAAAAAAAACAAAAAAAAACAAAAAAAAAAAAAAAAACAAAAAAAACAACAACAAAAACAAAAAACAAACAAAAAAAAAAAAACAAAAAAAAAAACCAAAAAAAAAAAAAAACACAAAAAAACAGCAAAAAAAAACAAAAAAAAAAAAAAAACACCCAAAAAAAACAACCCCAACCAAAAAAAAAAAACAACAAAAAAAAAAAAAAAAAACCAAAAAAACAACAAAACACCACAACAAAAAAACACAAACAAAAAAAAAAACACCACAAACAAAAAAAAAAACATAACAACCACAACACCACAAACCAACAAAAAAAAAAAATCAAAAAAACTACACCACAACAAAAAAAAAAACAAAAAAAAACCAACAAAAAAAAAAAAACAAAACCAAAAACAAAAAAACACAAAAAAAAAAAAAAAAAAAAACAAAAAACACACAAAAACACAAACACCACAAAACCACACACAACCAAACCAACAACACACAAACAGCAAAAGAAACAAACACAAAAACCACCAACAACAACAACCAAAAAAAAAAAAAACACACAAACACACAAACACATACAAAAAACAAAAAACCAACAAATCAACCACAAAATACAACAAAAAAAACACCAACACACAACAAAAACAAAAAAAACAAAAACAAAAACTCTACCAAAAAACAAAACACAAAAAGACCAAAAAACAAAAACCAAAAACAACAACAAACAAAAACAACAAACAACCAAAACATAAAACAAAAAAAAACACAACACCGAACCAAAACAAAACAAACAACAAAAACAAACAACAAAAAAAAAAAACAAAAAACACAAAAAAAAAAACAACATAAACACAACAACAAAAACACAACAAAAAACAACAAACAAAAACCACAACAAACAAACAAAAAAAAAAAAACACAAAAACACAATAACAACAACAAAAAAAAAAACCTACCAACAAAAACAACAAACAACAAAAAAATACACACCACCCCTAAAAAACCAAAAAAACAAAGAAAAATACAAATAAAAAAAACAAAAACCAACAACAACAAACCTAAAAAAAAAAAAAAAAAAAATAAACAAAAAAAAAAAAAAAACAAAAAACTAAAAACAAACAAAAACACAAAAAACACAACAAAACAACAAAAACAAACCCTCAAACAAAAAAAATAAAACAAAAAAAAAAAAAAAAACAACACCCAAACACCAAAAAAAAACACCCAAACAACCCAAAAAAAAAAAACAAAAACAAAAAAAAACAAACAAAAAAAAACACCAAAAACAAACAAACACAAAAAAAAAAAAACACAACAAAAAAAACAAAAACAAAAAAAAAAAAACAAAAACACAGACAAAAAACAAAAAACAAACATACCAACTAAAAACAAAAAAAAAAAAAAAACCAAAAAAAAAAACAGAAACAACAACACAAACAAACAAACAAAAAGCAAAAAAAAACAAAAAGAACCAAAAAAAAAAAAATTAAACACAAAACAACTAAAAAAACCAAAACCTACCACAATACAAACAAACCACAAAACCAACACAACCAACCACCAACCAAAACCCAAAACCCCCCAAACAACGAATACAACCATAAAACCAAACCACAACCCAACACCCAACACCACCAAAACAAACAACAACATCCCACCCAAAACCAACACACACAACACAACAACTAAAAAAACCAACACACCCACCCAACAAAACACCAAAACCCACGACAAACCACCCCACAAAAAAAAACACCAACACACCCAAAAACGCCACAACAAAAAAAAACAAACAAAACAAACAAAACCAACACAACAACAACACCAAACCCAAAAACCACCAAACCCCAAAAAAAACACAAAACAAAAATACCATACAACCATAACAAACAAAACAAAAACCCAATCCAAACACAAAAAGAACCCACCCCCACACAAAACAACACTCAAACATCAAAAAAACAAAAACAAAAAACAAAACAAAAAAAAAGAACCACAACAAAAACCCACAACCAAAAAAATACAACAAAAACAACCACAAAAAAAAAAAAAAAACAAAACAAAAAAAAAAAAAAAAAAACAAAACACACACAAACACCAACCAACAACAAAAACCACAACAAACAAAAAAAACAAAACCAACCCCCCACACAAAACCCACACAAAAACAAAACCAACAAAAAACAAAAAAAAAAGCACAACCAACAACAAAAAACAGAACAATTAACAAACACCAAAAACACACAACACAAACAACAAAACAAAAAAACCAACACACCCCACACAAACACACTGCTCACACAACCAAAGCAAAACACCAAACAACAAAATAAAAAAAAAAACACAACAAAAAAACAAAACCACCACATACAAAAAAAAACAAAAAACAAAAAAAAAACCAAACAACACACAACACAAAAAAAAAAAAAAAATACAACAATAAAGGCAAACACAACCAACAAATAAACCCACAAACAAAACCAATAAAAACAAAACAAAAAAACAAAACAACCAAACCCAAAAAACACAAAAACAAACACAACAAAAAAAAATAAAAACATAAACAAAAACCAACCAAACAACAACCCAACAACCCCAAAAAACAACAAAACCAAACAATCAAACCCCACCACACATCCAAAACCACAAACCCCCAATCCAAAACAAACACACCAAAAACACAAAAACCCACAAAAAACACACAACAACACACAAACAAAAACAAAACAACAAAAAATAAACACACAAACAACAATCACTTCACAACACCACACAAAAAAAACACAAAAACAAACCCCACCACACAACCAAACAACAAAAAAAACCCTTACAAAAAAAAACAAACAAAAACAAAAACAACAAAAACAACACAACATAAAAAAAAAAAACAACCACAAACAAAAATAAACAAAACAACAAAAACAAAAAACAAAAAAAAACAACCCCAAAACAAACAAACCCAAACCCAAATAACAAGAAAAAAAAAAAAACAAAACACAAAAAAAAAACAAAAAAAAAAAAAAAAAAAAAAGAAAAAAAAAACCAAACAAAACACCCAAAAAAAAAAAAAAAAAAAAAAAAAAACATTAAAACCAAATAAAAACAAACAAATACAAACAAAAAAAAAAACACAACAAAAAAAAAACAACAACAACAAACACAAAAAAAAAAAAAACCACCCAAAAAACAATACACAAAAAAACAAAAACCAAAAAAAAAAACACCAACAAAAACAACAAAACAAAAAAAAAAAAAAAAACATTAACAAACAAAAAAAACAAAAAAAAACAAAAAAAAAAAACACAACAACCAAAACAAACAAAACAACAACAAAAAAACAAAAACAAATACACACCAACAATAAAAAAAACAATAACCCAAACAAAAAAAACCCAAAACTTAAAAAAAAAAAAAAAAAAACAAACAAAATAAACCAAAAAAAAAAAAAAAAAAACAAAAAAAACAAACGAAAAAAAAAAAAAAGAACAACCCACCAAACAAAAACAAAAAAAAAAATACAAAAAAAACCACAACAAACAAAAAACCCACAACAAAAAAAACATAAAAAAAAAGAAAAAACACAACCCAAAAACAAACAAAAAAAAACACAAACTCAACAAACAAACAAAACACAACAAAACCAAAAAACCAAAAATCCAAAAACCAACAAAAAAAAAAACAAAAAACAAAACAAACATAAAACAGAAACCCAAAAAAAAACAAAACAAAAAAAAACCCACACAAAAACACAACACACAACCCAAAAAAACCTAATCAAACACAAAAACAAAACAACACACAAAGAAACAAACACCCAACACAAAGAAACAAAAAAAAGAGCAAAAAAAAACACACAACAAAAAACAAAAACAAAAAACCAAAAAAAAACAAAACAACAAACCAACCAACCAAAAAAAAATAAACCAAACAAAACAGACAACTAAACACCTCAAAAAAAACAAAAACAAAACAAAACACACAAACACAAAAACCCAACACCATAACCACAAAAAAAAACAACAAAACAACAAAAAACCCAAAAAACACAAAAAAAAAAACCGAAACAAACAAAAACAACAACACAAAAACAACATAAAAACAAAAAAAAAAACAAAACACAACCTAAAAAAACACAAAAAAACAAAAAAAACACAACACAAAAAAACAAAAAAACAACACAAACAAAAGAAAAACCAAAAAACTAACGCAAACAACAACAAACACAAAAAAAAAAAAAAAAAAAAAAAAAAAACAACAAAAAAACCCACACCACAAAAAACACAACAACCACCAAAAAACCCCCCAACCACAAAAAAAACAACAAACAACCAAACAAAAAACAAAAAAAAAAAAAAAAAAAAAAACACAACCAACACAAACACAAAAAAAACCAAAACACACACATACAAAAAAACACCCAAACAACAACAAAAAAAACAAAAAAACATTTTAAAAACAACCAAAAAAAATAAAAAAAAAACAACACCACACTTTTCAAAAAAAAACCAACCAAAAACAAAAACAACACAAAAAACCAAAACACAAACAACACAACAACACAACAAAAAACCAAAAAAAACCACAACCAAAAACAAAAAAAACAAACACAAAAGACAAGAAGACAACCACAAACCAAAAAAAAATACAAACAAAACCAAAAAAAAAACAACCACCACCACCACCACATTAAAAAAAAAAAAACCACATAAAAACCCAAACAAATACCACAAACAAAAAAAAAAAAAAAAAAAAAAAAAACAAAAAACACAAAACACAAAAAAACCACAAACAAAAAAAACAAAAACCACCAACAAACCACAAAAAAAAACAACCAAAACACAACAAACCCAAAAAAACAAAATAAGACAAACAAAAAAACCAAAAGAAAAAAAAAAAAAAAAAAAAACCACCCAAAAAAAAAACAAAATAAAACAAACAAAACAAAAAAACAAACCCAAACAAAAAAAAAACACACACAACACAAAAAAATTAAACAAAAAAAAAAAAAAACACAACAACAACACACAAAAAAAAAAACAAACACAAAAAAACAAGAAAAAACCAACAACAAAACAAACAAAAACAAACACCAACCACACCCCAAAACAAAAAACACCAAACAAAAAAAAAAATCATCAAACCAAACAACAACAAATAACACACAAAAAAAAAAAACAACAACCAACACCAAAAAACCCACAAACAACAACAACACCACCAAACAACCCAAACAAAAAACAACACCAAAACAACAAAAACAAACAAATAAAAAAAAAAAACAAAAAAAGCACCCACAACACACAAAAAAAACCCACAAACAAAACAAACAAAAAAAAAAAAAAAACAAAACACAAAAAACCAAAAACAAACAAACAACAAAAAACAAAAACCACAACACACAAACACTAAAAAAAAAAAAACCACACAAAAAAACAACAACACAAAAAAAAAAACACAGAAAAAAAAACAAACAAACAAAAAAAAAAACAAAAAAAAAAAAAAAAACAACAACAAAAAAACAACAACAACAAAAAAAAACAACAACCACACCAAAACAAAAAACAAAAAAAAAACAAAACAAACAAAAAAAAAAAAACACATAAAAAAAACAAAAAAACACCACCAAACAAACAAACCAAAACAACAAAACAAACAAACATCAAAACCACAAAAACAAACCAAAAAAAAAATAAACAAAACCAAAAACAAGAAAAAACAAAAAAACAACCAAAACAAAAAAAAAAACACTCCAAACCAAAAAAAAAATACAACAAACCCCCGCAAAAACAAAAACACCAAAAAACACCTCAAAAAAAAAAAAAAAACAAAAACAAACACAACAAAACATAAAACAACAAAAAAAAACACAAAAAAACAAAGCAAAAAAAGAAAAACGTATATACACAAACAAACAACAACAAAAAACAATCAAAAACAAAAAAACCAACAACAAAACAAAAAACAAAAAACCAACAAAAAAACAACAACAAAAAAAACCAAAAAAACAAAACAACAAAAAAAAACACCAAAAAAAAAACAACACACAAAAAAAAAACAAAAAAACACATAAAAAAAAAAAAAAAAGCAAACAAAAAAAGAAACACAACAAAAAAAAATCAAAACAAAAAAAACACAACAACAACATCCCAACACAGAAAAAAAAAATAACAAAACAAAACAAACAAACAAAAATAAAAAAAAAACAAACACCAAAAAAAAAAAAAAAACCAAAAAGAAACACACAAAAAAAAAACAACAAAAGACAACTCCAAACAAAACAAACACAAAAAACAACAAAAAACACAAAACAAAAAAAACAAAACAACAAACAAAAACAACAAACAACAAAAACACAAACAACTAAAAAAACAATAAAAAAAAAATAAAAAACACACCCAAACACAAAAAACACACAAAACAAAAAAAACAAACAAAAAAAACCAACAACAAAACCCAAACAAAAAAAACAAACCAAAAACAAAAAAAAACTAAAACAAAAACAAAAGCAAAAAGGACACAGTCAAACCCAACACAAAAAAAAAACAAAAACACAAACAAAAACAACAAAAAAAAACAACAAACAAAAACAACAAAAAAAAAAAAAAAAGACTAAACCCCAAAACACAAAAAAACAAAAAAAAAGAAGAAAACAAACCACACCACAACACAAAAACAAGACACAAAAAAACACAAAAAAAAAAAAAAAACAAACAAACAAACAAACCCCCAACCAAAAAAATTTTACACCACCAACCAAAAAACACAAAACAAACCCCCACAACAAAACACCAAAAAAACAACACAAACACCCAAAAAAACCCATAACAACAACAACCCCAAACATTTAAAAAACCACAACACAAACAAACCAACAAAAAAAACAAAAAACAAAACAAAACCAAAACCAAAAAAACAAAACCCCCCACAAAACAACCAACAAAAACACACAAAAACCAAACAAACCAAACAAAAAACAAACAAAACACCCAACACAAAACCACCACCCAACAAAAAAAAAGAAAAAACAACACAACAACAAAAAAAAACAAAAAAAATCAAAACACCAACACACCAAAAATAAACAACAAAAACCCCAAAAACACACCCAAAAAACAACCACCCATAAACAACAAAACAAACCAACCTCATCAACACAAACAAACGACAACCAAAAAAACCAAACCAAACAAACAAAAAAAAATCACCAAACAAACACAAAAACACAAACAAAAAAAAAACAAAAAACAAAACCACAAAAAAAAACTGAAAAACAAAAACCAAAAAAAACAAACCAACACAACCCAACACACAACCAACCACCACCCGCACAAAAACACACACCACACACAAACTAAAAACAAAAAACCCACACAAACAAAAAACAAACCCCAAAAAAAAAAACACAAAAAAAAAAAAAAAAAAAAAATCTACCCAAAAAAAACAACCCCCAACAAAAACACACAAAACCAAAAATCAACAAAAAAAAAACTCAACTCACAACAAACAAACAAAACACACCCAAACAGAAAAACAAAAACCACCAAAAAACACAACCACAACAAAACAAAAACACCAACAACCAAAAAAAAAAAAACCACCCCCACAACACAAAAATTAACCTCACAAAAAAAAAAACCCAAAAAACCCACAACAAAACACCCAAAAAACAAAAACACCCAACAAAAAAAACCCCCACACACACACAAAAAAAAAAAAACAGCAGAACCCACACCCCACAACAGCCACACAAACCACAGCGACAAAACCACCACACCCAAAAACACACCACAACAACAGCCCAACCAAACCCACAAACCACAAAACCCAACAAACCCGACACAAACACACAAAGACAAAACAACAAAAAAACACAACCCACAACACCCCCAAAACCCCGAACCACAGACCCAACAGTAACACAACTAAACCAACAAACACAAACAAAACAAACCAACCACAAAACCCAACACCAAACCCAACAAAAAACACAAACACCAAAAACAAAAACCCAAAATTTGTTTACCACCACCAAAACAACCAAAACCGCCACACTAACAACAAAAAAAACCAAACACAAAAAAACAAAAACACCCAAAACAACCCCCACATATCACCAACACTGTCCGTTTCAACACACACCAAACACAAAAAAAGAAACACCACCACACAAAACAAAACCCAACAAACAAAAAAAAAAACAACAAAACAACCAAACCCCCAGCCAACACAAACAACAACAAACAGCAACCTCAACAACAAAAAAAACCAACAACAACAAAAAACAAACAAAAAACAACAAACAAAAAAAAAACACCAATTAAAAAAAAAAAAAAAAAAACAAAAAAAAACAAAAAACAAAAAAAAAAAAAACAAAAAAACAAAAAACAAAAAAAAACAAACAAAACAAACACCACCAAAACAAAAACAAAAAAAAAAACCACATAAAACACAAACAAAAAAAACACACAAAAAACAACCAAAACAAACAAACAACCACATACACCACAAAGAACAAAAAAAAGACAACAACAAACACACATACAAAACTAAAAGAACACACCACAAAAATAAACAACCAAAAAAAAAAATAAAAACAACAAAAACACAAAAAAAAAAACATAAAAAAAAACAAAATAATAAAACAACAAAAAACAACCCACAAAAAAACAGTAAAAAAAAAACAAAAAAAAAACAAAAACAAAAAACACAAAAAAAAAAACAAACCAAACAAAAAAAAAACAAAAAAGAAAAAAACAACAAAAAAAAAAACAAAAAAAAAAACAAAAAACAAACCAAAAAACCAAAACCCCAAAAACCAAAACACAAAAACAAAAAAATCAACAACAAACCAAACCACACAAACAACACACCGAAACAACAAAATAAAAAAACAAACAACTAACAACACACAACAAAACACAATACAAAAAAAAAAACAAAAAAAAACAAAAAACAACAACAAAAAAAAAAAACACAACAAAAAACCAAGAAACCAAAAACTAAAAACCAAAAAACACCACACACAAAACACACCAAAAAACAACAACACAAAAAAAAAACACAACCCAAACATAAAACATACAAAAAAAAACACAACACAAAACCAAACAACACAAACCAACCAACAACAAAAAAACCACAAAAAACAAACACAACCACCCCTAACCACCCACAAAAAAAAAAACAACAAACACACACCTAACCCAACCACCCCACAAAAACACAAACACAACCAAAACACCCACACACCACCAACAAAACAACAAATAACAACAAAAAAAACAACCCAAAAACAAAAACCACTCCCCAACCACCAAACCACAAATCAACACACAAAATACCACAAACAAAAAAAAAACCACACACCCACCAAACCCCCCAAACAAACAAACAACCTACCAAAAAAAACCAACCCAACAAAACACACCCCCCACAAACCAAAAAAACCCAACCCAAATAAACACACCAAAACAAACCACACCCCTCAAAAAAAACCCACACAACAACCACCCACACACAACAAACCACAACCACCAACCCCCACCAAACAAACACCCAACCCAAACCCAACACCAAACAAAAACACAAAACAATCACCACCAGCACACACCCACACCACCCCCAACAACACACAACCAACCCCAAACACCCACAACCAACAAACCACACAAAAGTTAAAAAAAACACTCCCAAACCAAAAAAAAACAACAAAACAGACACCAAAAAAAAAAACCCCCCCCCAACACACACACAAAAAAAACAACAAAAAACAAACAAAACACAACAACAAACACAAACACAACAAACAAAAATAAAAAAAAAAAAAACACCAAACCCAAACAAAACACAAAAAACCCAAAACCAAAAAAAAAAAACAACAACATCAAACCACAAAAAAAACAACAAAACAAAGCAAACACACAAAAACAAAAAAAAAAACAACCACAAAACAAACACAACACAAAAAAAAAAAAAAAAAAACCAACCAAAACACCATTAAACCACAAACAACACAAACAAACAAATCAACACACCAAAAAAAAAAAACAACACCCACCCCATTTAACAACACACACAACACCACCATAAACCAATCGCCACACACTACTAAAAAACACAACCAACACAAACACACATCAACCAACAACACAAAAAAACCCACAAAAACAAAAAATCACACACACACACAAAAACCCACCCAACACAACCAACCAACCCCCACACAAAACAACAAACAACAACAAACAAAAAAACCCACCCCCAAACCCCACACCACACCCTACCCCAACACAAAAAACACAAAAAAAACACACAAACAACCTCACCACACAACACCCCCAAACACCCCCACACCCCCCCCACTACACCCACCAAACAACCCAACCACCAAACCACCAACAAACCACTAACAAACAACACAAACTTCAACAACAAAACAACACATAAACAAAAACACACCACCCCCCACCCCCAACAACAAAAAACAACACACCAAAAACGCCCACCACACCCCAACCACCCCTCACCCCACACCCCACAAAAACCCCCACCACACAACACACACACCAACCACACCACCCACTACCACCACACCAAAACCCGCCCACACAAAACAAAACCCAAAACCGTGAACACCAACCCCACACACCACTACCAAACCAAAATACCAAACAACACCAAACCACACACAAACCAAACACACAACCCCAATAACCGCACACCAATACACAAAAACACCCACACCACACCCCACCCCATCAAACAACACAAACCCACAAAACCCCACACAAACCAACAAAAAAATCCATCGAACAAAAAAACCACCCCAGAACCACACACAAAACCCCAGCAAAAACCACCACCCCCACAACAACCCACATCAACACACAAACAACCCCACCACCTCACAACCCACCAACCGACCCAAAAAACAACAAACCACCCAACAAACATCCCCAACAAACCAACCACACCAACCCCACCCCCCCCAAAAAAACCACCACCCCATTACCACAAAAACAACACAACCACAACCACAACCAGAAACTTCACCCACACACACCAAACCACCCCACCCCCACAACAGCCACCCCAAAAACCCCAAATTCACAAAATTCCCAACCCCCACACACCAACAAACACAGCCCACCCCAAAAAACAAACCCCCCCCGCAAAACCCACCCAATAAACCAAACACAAACCACACAAACCCAACAACCAACAACCAAACCCTAAAACACACAACACCCCCCCCAACGAACCCAAACCCCACAACAAAAAACCAACACACCACACACCCACACACCACCAAATTTCCCAAAAAAAAACAAGAACAACACCACCCAAACCCACACACCCCATCACCCAACAAAAACCACCAAAACCAACCCCACCCCCCCACCACCACACAACCAAAACCCAAACCCCCCCAACCAAACAATACACCCGCCAACAACAACCAAATCAGCCACACCCCTCACCAAACAAAACACAAAACACCCCACACACCACAAAACAACCCACGCCCACAACCCAAAAACCAACCCACAACCCACACAAAAAACCCCAACAACAAACCACACCACCCCAAAAAACACACCAACTACCACAAAACCACCGGCACACAACAAGACAACCAAGACCTTACAACACACCAAACCCCACCAACACACAACACACCAACACACTAACACACCCAACAGCACCCCCACCACCAAACAACTTTAACACCAAACCACACCCACCACAAAACAAACACAAAACCCCCCCCACCCCAAACCCCACCCACAACAACACCAACAAAAATAACACCAACACCGCCCACAACCAAAACAAAACACCAAACACCACAACCCCAACACCACAACCACACCCACACAAACACCCACCCCCCACCCCCCTCGAACCAACCAAACACCCACCAACCACCCCCCAAACACCACACAACAAAACACAAACCCAAACAACCCCCCAAAACACCACCCACAACCAATCACCCCCACATCAACACAAAACACCCCCCCACTAAATTTCAAACCAATCCCTCCAAACAACCCAAAAACAAACCTACAACACAACAACAACCCCAAAAACCCCATCCCACACACCACACCAACAACCGATCCCCCAAACACACCCAATCAAACCCCCCACAAACACCAACCAAAACAACCCCCCAAAAACACACCCCCAACACAAACCACAACAGAAAAAAACACCACCAACAAACAAACAACACCAACAAAACCCCAACCAAAACCAAAACCCAACAACCACCTAAACACAACAAAACCCCCCCAAACCCCAAAAACCAAACATTCACAAAACCCCCACCAAAAAAACGAAAAACAAAAATACAAACCACACCACAACAACAATCAAACACCAAAAAAAAAAACAACCAAACCCCAACAGACCATAACCAACACACAACAACACCCCAAACAAAAAAACAACAACAAACACACAAACACACCAACACAACACCAAAAACACAAAAACCACCACCAAGAACCTACCCCAACCCACCACCCCAAACCACACCACACCCACACACCCAAAACCCTCCACAACACCCCAAAAACAACCAAACACAAAAAACAACACAACACCCAAAGAAAAAACAAACAACAACCCATCCCACACACCCAAAACAACACACACCACAAACAACAAACCCAACAAACCCAACACACAAAACAAACACCCAAACCACAAACACCCACACCACACAACAAAACAAAACCACACACAAAAAAAAAAACAAAAACAACCACACACACAAAAACACAAAACAACCACCCCCCCAAACCCAAAACAAATTACCAAAAAACAAACCACACCACAACACAAACCCACAACCCACCACCATACACCAAATTAAAACACACACACAAACCAAAAACACCCACCCAAAACCAACCACCAACAAACCAGCCAAAATCCCCAAAACCAACACCCAAACAACCACCCCACCCAACATCACAACACACCACCCCCACACACAACCCACAAAACCAAAACCAAAAACACCCCAACCCACAACAAACAAAAAAAAAAAAAACACACCCCACAACACCACAAAAAAAAAACCCAACCCCCACACCCCCAGAACCAGCCCCAACCCACACCACCACACCAACCCCCACAAACAAAAAAACACCCCAAACACACAAAAAAAACAACCCACCAACAAGAAACACCAACCCACCCAAACCCACAAAAAACCACACAACACACACACTACCACCACACAAAACCCAACCCCCCACAAAAACTCACACCACCACAACCCCAAACCCCCAACACATACACACAACAAAAAACAAAACACACACAAATAAAAAAACAACCCCAAACACCCCACCCACACAACAAAACCACAACACCACAACCCCCAACCACCCCACAACACAAAACCCCCCCAAAACAAACACACCACACCCCCACCAAAACACGAACCACCCCCAACCACCAACCCCGAACTACTAACCCACAAACACAACAATAACCACACCAAAAACACATCCAAAACACAAATACTAAAAAAAAAAACAGAAACCCCCCCAACACAACAAAAACCACCCACCCCTTACAACACCAAAACCAACACCACCCAACAACAAACACACAACAAAAAAAACACTACCAACACCCCACACCACCCACGCCCACCCCCCCCCCAAACCACCCCACACCCCCCCACACAAAACAATACCTCCAAACACCCCCACAACCCCAACACACAAACCAGCCCAGACACCCCCCCAAAACACACCCCCCACCACAAAAACAACAAACCCCACACAACACCAACATCAACAACAAAAACAAAAACACCAAACAAAAAACCTAACCTACACCCAATCACCACCAACACAAAACCACAACCACTCAAACACCCCACCCCCACCACACCCTCAAACCCAACCACAAACAACAACCCACAAACAAAAAAACCCCCCACCCCCAATCAAACACCCAAAAAACCACACCAAAAAAAAAACCACCAAACACAACCCACCAAATACCCAACCCAACACCCACACAACAACATAACAAAAAAACAAACAACACACCCCACAACAACAAACACAAACCACACACCCACAAACAACCCACAACCACCCCCCCCCCAACAAAAACCTAAAACAAAACAAACAACCAAACAACAACCAAAACCAAAAAACCCCCACCCACCAAACCCACAACCCAACCCGCCCCAACCACACCCCCCCAACAACAAACACCCACCAAAACACCAACACCAACCCGACCCCCAACACCCCAGCAAACCCACAAAAACACCCCCCACACACCCCACACAACAAAAACCAAACCACCCACACCCCACCACCAACCCCCCAACTACCCACAACACAACCCCACTCCCCACCCACCCCAACCAATACACACCAAAACAAAAAAAACACAAACCCCACAAAAACCAACCCCCACACCCACACCCCACACCCAAAAAACCCCCCCCCCACACACCCCCCACCCCCCAACAAACAAACCACGACCCCCCAAACCCCAACCCACAACGAACAACACACCAACCCCTGCATAAACACAAACCCAAACAACAAACCCACACACCCCACAACCCAACCACCAACCCCCCACCAAAACCAACCACCAAACCAAAACAACAAAGAAAACCCCAAACCACACTAACCCCCCCAACACCCCCAACCCCAACACCCACCCAAAGCACCCAAGAAAATAAACACCCACCACGTCCCCCCAACAACCCAACACACCACACCCCCCTTACACCCACCAATCCACAACCCCAAAACCCACCCACACCCCCAAAACCCTTTCCCAAACACCAACCCCCCACACCACCCCCCCCAACACACCAACGACAAACCCCCCCCCCCCCGACACCACACCCACCTCCCCCCACCGACCCCCCTCCCACACACACATCCCACCACCACCTCACACCAAACACCACCACCACCCAAACACCCCAACCCACCCCCACACCACCCCCACAACACAACACCACCCCACACAACCACCCCACAACCACCCACAACCAAACACCCCCCCACCACACAAACCCAACACCCCACCCACACACATGACACCAACACAACAACACACCACCCCCCCAACACACCCACCCAACCCAAACACCCACCTGTTAACACACCCACCAACACACCAACCCACCCAACACACCACCCCGCACACCAAAACGCAACACACCCCCCAGCAACCACACCCCCAACAACCACCCCCCCAAAAACACCCACCCAATCCCCCCCCCACACCAAAACACAAACCCACCCACTCCCCCACCACCACAAACCCCCCCACCCCCCCCACCCCAACCCCCAACCACAACACCAAAAAACAACAAACGACAAACACACCCCAACACACAATCCCACCCCCCTTCACAACAACCCAAATTAAACAAACACGACAAAAAAAAACCAAACACACCACCCCCCAACCAAACCCAAACACACAACACCCAAACACACAACCCAACACCCACCACACAAACCACACCCCTTTCAACATCCACCCCCACCACACACCCACAACCACACCGCAACACAAACATTTACCACCCACACAACACACCACCACAACCACCCCCAAACCACCAACAACCCCCCCCCCACCCACCCCCCCACCACCACACACCCCACCACCACATAACCACCAATCACACCCCCAACACACCCACCAACACCTCACCAAACCATAAACACCCACCAACCCCCCCACCCAACCATCCCAAACACCTAAACAAACAAAAAGAAACCCAACACACCAAAACACAACCCCCCCCCCCCAAACACAACCCCCAAAAAACCACCCACAAAACCACAACAAAACAACACAACAAACCAACCCACACCAAATAACAAAAAAAAAACGACCAACACAAACCCCCACCCACCCCAACACCTCAACCACCCCACCACCCACCACCCACCCACCACAAACCAAACACACCCACCACCCCCCCCCAACACCAAAACACACCCCACCACACCAACTAAATCCACCCACATCCCCCCCACCCCCACAACCCACCAACAAAAAACACACACCAACCACCCCCCCCACACAAACAAACCAAAACACCCACACAACCCCACCACCCCCACCAAACCACACACCACCCAACCACCCTACCACACTCCACCCAACCACCAACCCCCAACCCCACACACCCCCCCCCCACAACACACCACCAACCCCACCACCACCCCCTCCCACCCCCGCCCCACCCCCCAACCCAACCCGCCCACACACCCCCACAACAAACCCCAACAAACACAGCCACAAACACACCCACCCACCACAATACACACAAACCTGTTCCACACCATCCCCATCCACCCCCCACCCACTACACACAACACACACCACCAACCCCCAAACCCCCCCAACCCAAACCCCCACCACAACACACAACACCACCCCCCCCACCTCAAAACCATCACCACAACCAAACCAAAACACCCCACACCACCCCAACAAAAAACCCACCAACCCCCCCCCACCCACCACCCAACACAAACCCCCCACAAACCACAAACGCACTCGCAAAACAAAAACAACACCCACCCACCCAACGACCACCCCCCCCCCCCCCCTCCCCCCAAAAAACCAACCACCACCCACACAACAACCACCAACCCAAACACAACACAACAAACACCAAACCCACCACACCCCAAACCCCAACCTCCACAACCACCCCACCCCGCCCCAAAAAACACCACCCCCCAACACAACCCACACACCCCCAACTAACCACACAACAAAACCAGCCTCTCCGCCACACAACCACACCCCAAAAAACCACCACACCCACAACCCACCATACCAACAAACCAACCCCACATCCCCCGCGATCATCCCCCACCACAACACCCCCTCACAAAACCCGCCCCCCACCACCCAACACCCCACCCACACAAAATCAACCCCCCCATCACCAAACAACCCAAATACCCACCCACCCACCCCCACCACACAAAACCCACCACATACCCACCAACACCAACAAAAACCAACAACACACACAAACCACCCACCAAAACCACCCAAACAACCCACAAAAAAACCAAAACCCCACAACCAACAACACCCAACCCACCACCCCAACCAAACCAACCAACACCCCCAACACACAACCCACACCCAAAAAAACCAACCAAACAATCAAAAACACAAACCAAACACACACACCCCCCCCCCCCACCCCAACCCACCCAACCCCCAAAACACCACCCCCCGCCAACACCGACACGCCACCCCCCCCAAAACACCCACAACCAAACACACCCCAACAACCCCCCCCCCACAACACAAAACCAACACAACAAACCGAAAAAAAAACAAACACCCCCCCACCCAAACCCCCCACCCAAAACTCAAAACACCAACAAAACCAACCACCCAACAAAAACCACCAACACACCCCCCCCAAACCCCCACCCACCAACGACCACACCCAAAAACACCACCCCCACCACTCCACAAACACCCACAAACCCCCCACACCACAACCACTCAACCACAAAACCCCCCACCCAACACAACACAAACCACACCCCACCCAAACCACGACCACTCCACAACCTACCCACGAACAACAACAAAACAAGACAAACCACCACCCCAACAAAACAAAACAACACACAAAACTCCCACCCCTTAACACCCACAACACACACAACAACAACCACCACAAACACCCACACAACAGCAACAAACCCACCCCACAAAACACAAACACAACCCCCCCACAAACAAGCCACAAACAAACAACCAATAACAGACAAAAAAAACCCCACTCAACCCCAACAACAACCACCACAACCACCCCCCACCCTCAGCCAACCACCCCAACACAACAAACCACAAACAATAAAACAACACCCCAACCCCCACTCACCCCCACCACAAAACACCACACCCCCAAAACACACACACAATAAACAAACCAAAAAAACACCCAACCCCTAAAACCAAACCGCACAGACACACCCAAAACCCCCCACATCCACACACCCCACCCAAAAATCCCAAAAACAACAAAACCCACCACACCATTACACCCACCCAACACACCCCCACACCACCTACCACCCCCACAACCAACCCACCCACCTTACAAACACCCCACAACCAACCCACAAAACACCAACAATACACACAACACCAAACAACGCCCCACCCCCCACAAAACCCCAAACACCCACCAAGCCCAACCAACCACCCCACCACCCCACCTAAACACACACAACACCCACCACCAACCAACCCCCACCACCAACACCACAACCCCCCCCCAAACCAAAAAAACACAAACCCCCCAAACAACCACACACAACCCAAACACGACCCCCCCAACCACGCCCACCCCCCCCCCCCACCCACACCCACCCCCCCTCAACCCACTCCCAAACAAAAAACACCCAACAACCACACCAACCCCACAAATCAAACCAAAAACACCAACCACCACCAAAACAATAACAAACCACAACAGAACAAAACGCCAACCCCCACCCAACCCCACCCAAACCAAAACACACACCCCCACCCCACACCCCACCCACCCCCCATCACACACCCCCCAACCCCCACCCCAAACAAAACACAACAAAAAAAACCCCACACCAAACCAACCAACAACCCAAACCACACCCCCCACACCCAATACACACCCACACCACAACACACACCCCCAACCAACACCACCACCAACCCACCATACACACACCAACCAAACAACACACCATACAAACACAAACCCATCACCCCCCAACACACCCCCACCCACCACCAAACCACCACCACAAACCCACAACCACCACACAAAACACACCCAAAAACGCCACCCAAACCACCCACCCACCCCACCCCCCAACACACAACCAAACCCACCACCCACCCACCACAAAAACACCAAACACCAACCCATCTTCAACACCACTCCCCCCCCCACAAACCACCCACCCCACACACACCACCGACAACAACACAACCCCACCACCCAAAAACTAAACCAACAAAACACACACCCCTAACCCCCCACCATCACCACAAAACAAAAACAAAACCAACCCCCAACACCACCAACCACCACACCCCACACCACCCCCCCCCCCACACAAACACCCCCACCACACCACCCCCCACCACAAACACCCAAACCCAACCACAAACACCCCCCAAAACAAAACACAACCCAAACAAAAAACCAATAAAAGACACCAAAAGACACCACACAACAATCAAACCAAGCCACACCCACCAAACCACCCCCCCCCCCCCCCTCCACACCAAACAAAAAACAACACAAACAAAAACCAACCACCTCACACCCGCACCGAACACACCCCACAACCCACCCGCACAATTACGAACAGACAACAAAACCAGACCCACAAACCCACACCCCCACCCCAAAACCAACACCCACCCCCCCAAACACAACACACAACCAAACCCCCCAACCACAAACCCTAAAGAAACAACACCACACAAAAAAACACAACACAACCCGCCCCACAACCACACCCAACCACCCAACAACCCACAAACCCACCCACCCACCAACACAACCCCCCACCACCCCAAAAAAAACCACCACGCCCAACCCAACCCCACACAGCCCACCCCCCCCCTTCCAACAACCCACACACACCCTCACACCCACCCCACACCCACACCCCAACAACACCAACAACACCCCCCACACAACCCACCCCACCAACAACTACCCCCCAACCAAAACACCCCCCACCCAACACTCCCCACCCCCACACCCCCCAAAACAACCAAAAACCCACACCCATCACCCAACCCAACCCCACCACACCAACCCAACCCCCCCACCCCAACCAACCCCCCCCCAACCCCACCCCCACCCCCAATACACCACCCACCCCACCAACCCACCCAACCACAACCCACCCCAAAACATCACACACACAAAACCAAAAACACACCCACCACCCCACCCACACACATTCCCCACCCACCACACCCCCCAACACAACCACACACTCAACCCCGCCACCCCACTAACCCCACCCACTCACACCAAACACACACCCACCCACCCTCCCAACCCAACCCAACCCCCCCACCCAACAACCCTCCCCACCCCCCCCACCCCCACAAACCCCACACACTCAAACAACCCCCCAAACCACCCCAACACAACCCCCCACACCCCCCCCACCCCCACCAAACACCACAACAACAACCCCCACACCAAAACACAAAACAACACAACAAAAACCACACCCACAACACACCCACACCCCCTCCCCCCCCTCACCACCCCCCACCACACCCACACCAACCCACACCCACCCACAACACCCCACACACAAACACACAACCCACAACCCACCAACAAACCCCCCAACCAAACCCCCCCCAAACAAACCAAACCCACAAAAAACCCCCCCCCAACCAAAATCCCCCACAGTTTAACCAACCCCCAAAACCACCACCAACACACCAACCAAACACCACCAACACCCGCACCCCCACACAACACACACCCAACAACCCACCCACTCCCCCCAAAACCCCCACCACCCACAACTACACACACACACCTCCACACACACAGACACCCCACATACCACACACCCACAACACCCCCAAAACACCCCCCCCAACCCCCCAACCACACCCCCACCCTCAACACCACCAACACACAACCAACCCCCCCCACACCCCCCACCCAAGTTTAACAAACCCCCCCACCCCCACCCCCCCCCCCCAGAACCCACCACCACACACAAACCACCCACCCCCCCGCAACCACACCAAACACAAAACTCCCAACCCCCCCCACCACCAACCCCCCCCACCCCCACCCAAACCACACCCCAACCCACACAACCACCACCAAACCACCAAAAACACCACCAAACCACACCCCCCACCCCCAACACTACCCCCCAACGACCCCCCCCCACCGCCCCCCCCAAACCCCCCAAAACACCAAACCCCCCACAACCCCCCACCCCCCCCCACCCACCACCCCCCCACACACACCACCCCACACCCGCCCCCCCCCAACCCCACACCCCACCCCACCCCACACACCCCCCCCCTACCAGCACCACCCCCACCCACACACCCCAACACAAAAAAAAAACACACCCCACACCCCCCACACACCCAACACCACCCCCACCACACCGCCACACTAACACCCCCACTCCCCCCACACCCCCCCCCCCTCCACCCCCAACCCACAAACCAACCCACCCCCCCCCCCCCCACACACCAACACCCACCACCACCCAAAACAACCCAAAACCCCCCTATCCCACCACCAACCACCTCCACCACCACCAAACCCGCAAAACCACACCCCCCCACCCCCCCCCCCCCCCACCCAACAACATACAACTAACACCCTACCCCAAACCCCCCAACGCCCCACAACACAACCCAAACAACCAAAAATTAACCCCCCCAAACCTAATCCACACACACCAACACCAAACACACCCACCCCCCCCCCAAACCCCCCACAACACCAAACACCCACCCACAAACCAACCACCCAACACCCACACCCCCAACCACACACCCCCAAACAACCACAACTACACACCACACACACACCCCCCACACACCCTTTTCAACACACTACACCACCCCCCCCCCACCACACCACCACCCACCCAACCCAGACCAAAACAACCCACCAACACACACACCACACACCACACCAACCACACCCTACAAACAACCCCACACCCCAAACCTCCCCCCCCCCCCCACCACCCCAGACCAACAATCCCCCCCCCACAACCCACCACACCACCCAACCCACCACAACACCCCACCAACACACCAACACCCACCACCCCCAACACCCACACCCCCCCCACACCCCCCCACCAACCCACCACCACAACACCCCCACCCCCACCCCAACCCACCCCACCCAAAAACTTTTCCACACCCCCACACACCTCCGCGACACCAAACCGCCCCCCACACCACCCACCCCAAACCAACCCCACACCACCCACCCCAACCCACCACACCCACAACCACCACCCCACCCCCCCCCCCCCCACCACACACCTCAACACAACACCCACCCGCCACCCCTACCCACCCAACACCCCGTCTCCCCACTCACCCCCCCACCCCCACCACCAAACCAACACCCCCCCCCACCACCCCCCCACCCCTACAACACACCAACAACCCCCCCACCCACACTTCACACCCCCATCCAACCCAACCAACCAAACCACCCCACACGGCGGCCGCCGAAACCCCCGACCCCCCCCCCCACCCCACAAAACAAACCACCCCCACCCACCCTCCACACCCAACCCAACCACCACCACCCCCACCCCACAACCAACCCCCCGCCCCCCCACCCCCCACCATTCCACACCCCCCCCCCAACACCACCACCCCCCCCTGCCCCCACCACCCACCCACCCCACACCCCACACCCCAACCCCACCCCCCCACACCACCCCACCCCAACCAAACCTCCCCAAAACACCAACCACCCAACCACACCCCACACACCACACCCACCCCCCCACCACCCCCCCCACCCCTCACCCACCACCCCACCCGCACCAACCCACCCACCCCACCACCCCAACCCCAACACCACCCCCCCCCCCCCCCACCCACCCCCACCACACAACACAGCACCCCCCCCAACCCCCACCATATCCCAACCCCCCCACACAAATCACACCCACAACCCCCCACCCCCCCCACCACCCCCCCCCCCCCCCCCTCCCCCCACCGCCCCCACCCACCCCACACACCCACAAAACAACCACCCCCCCCCACCCCCACCCCCCCCACCCTCAAAACACCCCCAACCCACCCACACCACCCCACCCACCCCCCCCCGCCCACCCCCACCCCCCCCCCCTTACCCCACCCCCACACTCACCCCCCCACACCCCCCCCCCCCACAACCCCCCCCCCCCACCCTCACCCCCAACCCCCCCAACCAACACCCCACACCACCCCCACCCAACACACCACCCACCACCCACCCCACAACCCAACAACCCCAACCCACACACACACAATAACCCAACACCCCCCCCACACACCCACCACCACCCCCCCCCACCCCCCCACAACCCACCCCCCACACACTCACCCCCCCCACCACCCACCCCCCTCCCACAACAAAACATCGCACACACCCCCCCCAACCCTCCCCCACCCCCCACCCCACACCACCAACCCCACACATCCCCACAACACCCCCCACATCACCCCCAACACCCCCCCCCCCCCCCCACACCACCCCCCCACACCCCACCCCAAAACCACACACTCCAACAACAAAACAACCCACCAAACGCCACCCCCCCAATCATCAACCCCCAATAACCCCAACCCCAAAACCACATCAAACCAACCAAACAACTAACACCCCCAACCCCCACCCCACCACCCACACCCCCAGCACCACCCCCTTCCCCTACCCAGCCACCCACAAACCAAACCCAAACCCACCACTCACAAACTCACCCCCCCATCACACCAACCCATAAACCCACAACACCCTAATACAACAACAAAACCCCCCTTAAACCCCCACCCCAACACACACAAAAACACACCAAACAACAACCACACACCCAACCTCAAAACCACCACAAACCCAACACACAACCCACCCCCCACACCATTAACCACAAACCAAACCCCCACCCCACCCCCCCCCCAACCCACAACCCAACGCACACCCAAAACCACCCCCACCACAAAACAACACAAACACACACACCACCAAAAATCACCACAACACCAAACACCCCCCCACCCCACCCACGACACCCCCCAACCTAACAACCACACCCCCACCCACCCACAACCCACCCCCACCCCACCCACACACACCCCGCCCACCACCCCCCCCCCACAAACCACACACCCCCCAAACCCACCCCCCCACCTTTAACCCACCCCACGCCCCACCCCACTCAAACCCCCCCACACTTTTCCCCCCACACCCCACCACACACAAACCTCCCACAACACCCACCACCTCACAACACACCACCCCCCCCCCACTAACCACCTCCCCACACCCCCCCACCCCCACCCACAGCCACCACCCTCCCCAACACCACCACACAACCACCCACAACCAACCCCCCCCCCAACACCACCACCAACAACCCCACCCCACCCAGTACACAACCCCCCCCCCAAACAAACCCCCCCCCCCCACCCCACCCAAACCCACAACCCAACCCCACCCCACCCAAGACCCCCCAACCCACCCCACACCCCGCCCCCACTTTTTCCACCCCCCACACCAACACACCCCCCCACCAACCCCCCACCCACCACATCCCCCCCCCTCACCTCCCCCACCCCACACCCCCTCCTCCCCCAACCCTTCCCTTCCCCTCAACCCCCAAACCCCACCCCACCCCCACACCACCCCCACACACCACCCACCACACACCGCCCATCCCCACCCACCCCCCCCCAACCCAACGCCACCCCCCCCCCCCCCCCC
Source organism: Drosophila nebulosa (assembly GCA_024703675.1). NCBI lineage: Eukaryota > Metazoa > Arthropoda > Insecta > Diptera > Drosophilidae > Drosophila > Drosophila nebulosa. The sequence continues at coordinate 8,196 of JANFPS010000138.1, read as the reverse complement.
CCCACCCCCCCCAAAAACCAACCCCCACCCACCCCCCCAACCACCCCCCCCCCACCACCCCCCAACCCCCACCACCCCCACTCACCCCCCACCCCCCCACAACCCCCCCACCAAAACACCACCCCCAACACAACCCTCCCCTTTAACCCAACCAAACCCCACCCACACCACAACACAAACACCCAACACCAACCCCCCCACCACACACACACCGCCCCCCCCACCCCCCCCACACACCCCCAACCCTCCCCAAACCCCAACCCCCCACCCACCCCCCACCCCACACCCCTACCCCCCCACCAACACAACCCCCCCCACACCCCGCCCCCCCCCCCCCCCCACCCCCCCCCCCCACCCACACCACCGCCCCCCCCCCCCCCCACCCCCCCACCCCCAACACCTCCCACCACACACCCCCCACCCACCCAACCACAACCACCCCCCCCCCCACCCCCCCCACCTCCCCCCACAACCCCCCCACAAACCCCACCCCCCACCCCACCCCCACCACACAACACCCCCCCCACCCCACTCCCACAACCCCAACAAAAACACCCCCACCCCCCACCCCAACACCCCACACCCCACCTTCCCCCCCCCCAACAACCACACCCACCACCAACCAGACCACACTCACAACTCCACCCCCACCACTCACCCCCCCACACCACCACACACCCCCCCCCCACCCCAAACAACAAAACCCACCACCCCCACCCCACACACCACCCCCACACCACACCCCCACACCCCACCCCGACCCCCCCCCCCCCCCCCCCACCCCCCCCCACCCACACTTCCCACTCAACACCCCCCCCCACCCCCCCCCCACCCACACCACACCACACCACACACACAACCCCAATTAAACCACAACCCCCCCCAAACACCACCCCGACACCACCCCCTTCCACGCCCCCAACCACCCCCCCCCCCCAGCACCTCCACACACAACCCCCACCCACCCCCCCACCCACCACCCCACCTAACCACCCCACCCACCCCCCCCCCCCCCCCCCCCCCCCTCACCACCCACCACCTCACAAAACACCCCCCCTCCCACCGACACCCCCCCCCCCCCCCCCACACCCAACCCCCCCCCCCCCCCCCCCCCCCCCCACACAACACCGCCCCCCCCCCCCACCAACCCCCCCCCCCCACACCACCCCCACCACCCCCCCCACCCCCCCCCCCCCCCCCCAACCCCACCCCCCCCTCCCCCCCCACACACCCACCTCCCACCTACCCCCTCCCCCCCCCCCCCCACACACCCACCACCCCCCACCCCCCCCACCCCAAACACCAACCCCAGCCACCCCCCCCAACCAACACAAAGCACCCCACAAACCCAACCCCCCACCAACCAACAACACACACCAAAAACCACAACTCCCCACCCCACCAAAACACCCCACCACAACACCCCAAACACCACCACCAAACACCACCCCACCCCCACCCCAACCCACCCCAATAACAACACAACCCCAACCCCACCACACCCCACACCAACTCACCCCCCACACCCAACACCCACCCCGATTTAAAACTCCCCCCCACCCCACTCGCCACACCACACCACACCACCACCACCACTACCCCTTCCCACCACAAACACCAACCCCCCCACACCTCCCCCCCAACCCACCACACCCAACAACACCCCCCCCTAACCCCACACACACCCCAACCACACCCAACACGCCAACCCCCCCAACCCCCCCACCTCCCCCCCCCCCCCAACAGAACCCACCCCACCACCCATCCCCCCACCCAAACAACACCAAAACACCCCCCACACCTTTCCCGACGCACACCAACACAACCCACAAACGAACCCCCACACCCCCCCAACACACAAAGACCCACCCCCCCCACCCCGCCACCCAAACCCCACCCCCCCACCACACCCACGACCCCCCATACCCCCCACAAACACCACCCCCCACCACCCCACCCCCCCACACCCACCCACACCCCCCCGCCCCACCCCCCCCCACCCCACACAACCCCCCCCCCCCAACACCCCACCCCCCACCTCACACCACACCACCACCCCCCCCAACCACACCCACCCCAACACAACAACCCCCACACCACAAACCCCCCAACCAAGAACCTCCCAACCCCAAAACCCCCACCCACCCCCCCCCAAACCAACCCCCCCCACACCCCCCCACCCACTACACCACCCCCCCAAACCACGCACCCACCCACACCCCCCACCCACACACACACCCCCGACCCCCACCCCCCCCACCCCCCCCCCCACACACCACACCCCCCCCCCCACAACCACCTACCCACCACACAACCCACAACTCCCCCCCCACCACCACCAAAAAAAACCCCACCACCCCCCACACCCCACAAACACAACAACCCACCCCCACAACTCCAACCACACCACCCCCTCCCCCACCCCCAAAAACCCACCACCACAACACCCCCCCCCACCCCCCCCCACACCCAACCACACCCCAACCCCACCCACCTCCACCCCCACCCAAACCACAACCACCACCCCCACACCAAAAACACCCCCCACACCACCCCCACCACTCAACCCCCCCCACCACCCCCCCACCACCCCCCCACCTCCCCCCCCCCACCCCCCCACCCCCCCAACCCGCCCCACATCCCCCCCAACCCTAACACACACCCGCACCCCCACCCCCCCCACCCCCCACCCACACCACCCCTCTCACCTCCCACCCAAAACAAAAAACACACCACCAACACCACCCCCCCCACCCCACCCCCCCCCCACAACAACCCCCCACCCAGCCAAACACCCCCCCCCCCCCCCCCCACCCACCCCCACCCACACAACTCCCCCCCCACCAACCCCCCAACCCCCCCCCCCCCCACCCAACCCACCCCCCCACAGCCCCACACACCCCCACCACCCACCACTCACCCCCCCAAAAACCCCCCCCACAACCACCCCCCCCCACCCCCCCCAACCCCCCCCACACACCCCCCCCCACCCACACACAACCCCCAAAAACCACCGCCCCACCACCCCCCCCAACACAACCCACCGAACACCCACCCAAATAAACTCACAACCACCCCCCCCCCCAACCACCAAATAACCCACAACCCCACAACCCCCCCCACCCCACCCCCCCCCCACCCCCCACCCCACCCAACACCCCTCAACCCCCACACACCCCAACACACCACCATCACCCAACAACCCCCCCCCCAACAACCCAACCCCACCCCACCCCCCCCCCAACCCGCCCCCCCCCCCACCACCACCCCCCACACCCCCCCCACCCCTCCCACCCCACACCCCACACCAGCCACAACCACTTCACACCACACACCCACACCCACACAACCACCCCACAACCCACCCACCCCACCCACACCCACCACAAACCCACACCCACCCCACCCCACCCCCCCCCACAACCCAAAACACCCCACACCCACACAAACCCCCCCACCACCCCCACCACACACCCCACCCACCACCCCCCACGTCCCACAACACCCCAACCCCCGCCCCCCCCCCCCCCCCTCACACCACACCCACCCACCCACCACCACCCCACCCCCCCACACACCCCCCCCACCACCCCCAAACCCCCACCCACCCACCCCCCCCCCACCCACACCCCCACACCCCATCCCCCACCCCCCCCCACCCCCCCAACCCCGACACTACCACCAAGTTTCCCCACCCCACCCCCCCCACCACCACCACCCCACCCCACCACCCCCCCACCCCACCACCCCCCCCCCCCCCCCCCCCCCCCACACCCCCACCACCCCCCACCCCCCCAAAACCCACCCCACACACCCAACCCCCACCAACCAAAAAACCCCCAACTCACACCCCCCACACACAACACCAACCACCCCCCCAAACCACCACCCCACCACTTTCCTGCACCCCCCCCCCACAACCCCCCCCCCCACCATCCCCCCACCCCCCCACCCCCCCCCACCCCCACACACCAAACCCACCATCACCCCCCCCCCCCCCCCCCCCAACACACCCCCCCCTCAACCCCACCCCCCCCCCCTCCCCCCCCCACCCACCACCCCAACCCCCCACGACTCCCAACCCCCCACCCCCCACAACCCACACCCCCCCCACCACCCCCCCCCCCCAACCCCCACCCCCCCCACCCCCCCACACCCACTCACCCCCACCACCCCCCCCCACACCTCCCCACTACCCCCCCCCCACCCAAACCCCACCCCGCACACCACCCCGCCCACCCCTCCGCCCCCACACCCCCCCACCCCCCACCCCCTCACCCCCCCCCCAGCCCCCCCCCCACCCACTCCCCCCCCCCCCCCCCCCCCCCCCCAACCCCCCCCCCCCCTTTTCCCCCACCACACCCACCCACCACACCCCCACCCGCCCCCCCCACCCCCACCCCCCCCCCACGCCCACCACACCCCCCCCCCACCCCCACCCCCCACCACACCCACTCCCACCCCCCACCCCCCCACCACACCCCCCCCCCCCCAAACACCCCCCCCCCACCCACTTACATCCACCCCCCACCACCCAACCCCCCCCCACCCACCCCCCCCCCACCCCCACACCACCACAACCCCACCAAACCCCCCACCCGCCCACCCCCCTTCACCCCCCACCCCCACCGACACCCCCCCAAAAACCCCCCCACCAAACCCTCCCCCCCCACACAACCCACCACCACCCCCCCCCCACACCCAACCCACCCCCCCCCCCCCCCCGCAAACCCCACACCCACCCCCCCACCCCCCACCCACACCCCCCCCCTCCCCCCCCTAAACCCCCCCCCCCCCCCCCCCCCCACACACCCCCCCCCAACCCCCCCACAACCACCCCCCCCCCCCCCCCACCCCACCCCCCCCCCCACCACCCCCACACCCACCGCCCCCCACACCCCCACCCACCCCCCCTCCCACCACCCCCCCACCCCCCCCACCCCCCCCACCCCCCCCCCCCCCCCCCACCACCCCCACCACACCACCCCCACACCCCCCCTCCCCCACCCCCCCCCCAACACAACACCCCCCACCCACGACACCCACCACCCCCCCCCCCCCCCCCCCCCCCCCCCACCCACCAACCCCCCCCCACACCCACCCCCCCATTAACACAACACACCCCACCCCCCACACCCACACCCCCCACACTCACACCCCCACCCCCCCACCCCCCTACCCACCCCCCCCCCCCAACAACGCCACCCAAACCCACCCACCCCCCCACACACCACCACCCCCCCCACCCCCACCCGACCCCCCACCACCACCCCCCCTCACACCCCACCCCCCTCCACACCACACCCCCCCCGCCCCCCCACCCACCCCCACCCTCCCCCTACCCCCCACCCCCCCCCGCCCACCACCACCCAACCCCCCCTCCATCCCACACCCCCCCCACGCCCACCCCCCCCCACTCGCCCCCCCCCCACACGCCCCCCCTCCCACCCCCCACCCCACCCCCCCCCCCCCACCCCCCCAACCACCCCCAACCCCCACCCCCCCCCACACCCCCCACACCCACCCCCCCCCCCCCCCCCCCCACACCCTCTTCCACCCACCCCCCCACCCCCCCCCACCACCCCCACCCCCCACCCCCACAAAACCCCACCCCACCCACCCCCACACCACACCACCAGCACCCCACCCCACCACCACCCCACACACACAAACACCCCCACCCCCCTAACACCCCAACCCTCCCCCCCCACCACCCCCCACCCCCCCCAACCCCCCCCCCCCCCACACCCCAACCCCCAACACCACAACAACCAAACCCCACACACCCACCACTCCCCCCCCTCCCCCACACCAACCCCCCACATAACACCAACACTCACCCCAACTACCCACCCCCCCGCCCCCACCCTACCCACCCACCCCCCCCCACCCCCCACCACCCCTCCCCCCGCCCACCCCCACCTTTCCACCACCCCCACCCCCAACCACCCACCCCCCACCCCACACCACCCACCCCCCCCCTCCCCACCCCCCCCCCCCACCCCCCCACCCCCCCACACCCCCCCCCCCAACCACACACAACACACACCCCCCCCCCCGCAACACCCCCACCACCCCCCACACCCCGCCCCCCCCACAACTCCACCCCACCCCCCCCACACACCCCCCACCCACACACAACACCCCCCAAACCCCCCACCCCCCCCCCCACCCCCCCCCCCCCAACCCACACTAAAACCTTCCCCCCACCCACCCCCCCACCCCCCCCCCCGCCCCACCACCCCCCCCCCCCCCCCCCCCCCCCACCCCCCGCCCCCCCCCCCACCACCCCCACCAGCCACCCCCCCCCCCCCCACCCCCCCCCCCCCCCCCCTTTCCCCCCCCACCCCCCCCCCCCTCCCCCCCCCCCCCCCCCCCACCCCCCCCCCCCTTACCACCCTCCCCCCCTCCCCAACACCCACACCCCCCCACCCCCCCCCCCCCCCCCCCCCAACCCCCACCCTCACCCCCCCTCCCCCAACCCCCCCCCCCCCCTAAAACACCCCTAACCCCCACCCCCAACCCCCACCCACAACCACCACCCCCCCCCACAAACCCCACAAGCACCCCCCCCCCCCAACCCACCCCCTCTCCTCCCCCCACCCCCCACACTCCCCCCACCCCCACCACCCCCCCAAACCCCCCCCCCCCCCCCCCCTCCCACCCCCAACCCCACCCCCCCCCAACCCCCACCCCCGCCCCCCCCGCCCCCCCTCCCACCCCCAACCCCCCCACCACCCCCAACAACCAACACCCCCCCCCCCCCCCCCCTCCCACCCCCCACCCCTCCCCCCCCGCCCACACACCAACCCAACCCCAACAACCACCAACCCCCCCCCACACCCCCACCCCACCACCCCCCCCCACCCCCCCCTCCATAACCCCGCCCCCCACCCACCACCCAACACCACCCCCCCCCCCCGCCACCCCCCCCACCAACCCCCCTAACGACCCCCACCACCCAACACCCCCACACACCACACCACACCCACACACTACCCTACCCCCCCCCCCCCCCTCCCCCCCCCCACCCACCCACCCCCCCACACCCCCCCACCCCCCCCCCCGACCACCCCCCCTCCCCACCCCCCTCCTCCCAACCCCCCACCCCCCCCACCCCCCCCACACCCACCCCCCTACCCCGCCCCGCCCCCCCCCCCCCCCGCCAACCCCCCCCCCCCCACCCAACCCTACCCCCCACACCCCACCCCCCCCCCCCCCCCCCCACCCAACCCACAAACAACCCCCCCACCACCCCCCCAACCTCCTCACCCACCCCACCAACAACCCCACACCACCCCCCCCACACCAACACCCCCACTCCCCCCCCCACCCAACCCCCCCCCCCCACGCGCCCACACCCCCCACCCCCACCACCCCCCCCCACCCTACCCCCACCCCAACAACCCCCCCCCCCCCCAAACACCCCAACCACCCCCTGCCCACCCCCAACACCCCCCCACCCCCCCCCACCCCCAAACCCCCCCCTCCCACCCAACCCCACCAACCACCCACCCCTCCCCCACCCAAAAAACCCCCCCCCACCCCCCACCCCCCGCCCCCCCCCCCCCACCACCCCCCCCCCCCCCCCCCCCCCACCACCCCCCCCCCCCCCCCCACACACCAACCACCCCCCCCCCCCACCCCCCCCCCCACCACCCCCCCCCCCCCCCCCCCCCCCCCACCCCCCCACCACCCCCCACCCCCACCCACCCCCCCCCCCCCCCCAACACCCCCCCACCACCCCCCCACCCCACCCCCCTCCCCCCCCCACCCACCACCCCCCCCCCCCCCCCCCCCCCACACCCACCCCACCACCCCCAACCCCCCCCCCACCACCCCCCCCCCCCCCCCCCCCCCCCCCCCACCCCCCCCCCACACCCCCCCCCCCCCACCCCCCCACCCCACCCCCCCCCCCCCCCCCCCCACCCCCCCCCCCCCCCCACCACCCCCACACCCACCAACCCCCCCACACCCCCCCCCACCCACCCCACCCCCCCCAACCACCCCCCACCCCCCCCACCCCACCCCCCCCCCAACCCCCCCCCCCACCCCCCCCCCACCCACCCACCCCCCCCCCCCCCCCCCCCCACCCACCCCCCCCCCCCCCCCCCACCCCCACCCCCCCCCCCCCCCCCCCCCCCCCCCCCCCCAACCCCCCCCCCCCCCCCCCACCCACCCCCCACCCCTCCCCTA
>JANFPS010000137.1:0-32935 GCA_024703675.1 Drosophila nebulosa | reverse complement strand
CCCTTTTTTCGAAAAAAATCGTAATTTGTAAAAATTCGTTTTCCAACTTTCCCGTCTCTAATTTTGCCCAATATTGGACGTTTTAAAAAAAGCAATGTTTTCATTTTAGTGGGCGTCCAGTTTTTTTTTTTTGTCTTTCAAACCTAAAAACTCATTTTTAACCCACTTTTCGAGAAAAATCGTGAATTTGTAAAAATTCAGTTTTCTAACTTTTCCGTGCTCTAACTTTGCCAATATTGGGACGATTTTAAAAAAGCAATGTTTCAGTTTAGTAGCGCATCCAGTTTACTTACTTTTGTCATTCAAACCCTAAAAAACTCATTTTGAACCCACTTTTCGAGAAAATCGTGAATTTGTAAAATTCAGTTTTTCCTCAACTTTTCCGTGCTCTAACTTTGCCAATATTGGACGATTTTAAAAAAGCAATGTTTTCAGTTAGTAGCGCATCCAGTTTACTTACTTTTGTCATTCAACCTAGAAAACTCATTTTGAACCCACTTTTCGAGAAAAATCGTGAATTTGTAAAATTCAGTTTTCTCAAGTTTTCCGTGCTCTAACTTTGCCAATAGGGGGACGTTTTTAAAAAGAAATTTTCATTTAGTAGCGCATCCATTTTATTTATTTTGTCTTTAAAACCTAGAAACTCTTTTTAAAACCCACTTTTCGAGAAAATCGTAATTTGTAAAAATCATTTTTCTCAACATTTCCGGCTCTAACTTTGCCATTTGGCACGTTTTAAAAAAGAAATTTTTCAGTTAGTAGGGTATCCTTTACTTACTTTTGTCTTAAAACCCTAAAAACTAATTTTAAACCAAATTTTGAGAAAATCGTGAATTTGAAAAAATTCAGTATTCTCAATTTTTCCTGCTCTAACTTGCCAATTTTGGGACGATTTAAAAAAGCAATGTTTCGTTAGTAGCGCATCCAGTTTACTTATTTTTTGTCATTCAAACCAAAAAATCTCAGTTTGAACCCATTTTTTTAGAAATCGTTAATTTGTAAAAATTCGTTTTTCAATTTTTCCTGCTCTAATTTTGTAAATTTTGGCACGTTTAAAAAAAAGGCAATTTTTTCTTTTAGTACGTATAGTTACTTACTTTTGTCTTAAAACCTAAAAACTCATTTAAACCCCACTTTTCGAAAAAGTCGTAAATTTGTAAAAATTCATTTTCTCAACTTTTCCGTGCTCAAAACCTTTCCCAATTGGGACTTTTAAAAAAGAAATTTTTCAGTTAGTAGCGTATCCATTTTTACTTCATTTGTCATTAAAACCCAAAACTTTTTTTGAACCCATTTTTGGGAAAAAATCGTGAATTTAAAAAAATTTCATTTTTCTAAATTTTTCCTCTCAAACTTTGCCAATATTGGGACAAAAAAAAAAAAAAAGCAATTTTTTCAGTTAGTAGCGCATCCATTTACACTTTTGTCATTAAAACCCTAGAAACTCATTTTGAACCGACTTTTCGAGAAAATCGGGAATTTGAAAAAATTCATTTTTCCCAAATTTTTCCCGTGCTCTAACTTTGTAAATATTGGGACGATTTAAAAAACAATGTTTCGTTAGTCTCATTCATTTTATTACATTGCATAAACCCCCAAAAACCCTATTTTGAACCCTTTCGAGAAAATCGTGAATTTGTAAAATTCAGTTTCCTCAACTTTTCCCGTGCTCTAACTTTGTCAATATTGGGGACGATTTAAAAAAGCAATTTTTTCAGTTAGTAGCTCATTCAGTTTACTTACTTTGTCATTCAAACCCCAGAAAACTCATTTTGAACCCATTTTTCGAGAAAATCGGGGAATTTTTGTAAAAATTTCCCAGTTTCCTCAACTTTTCCGTGCTATAACTTTGCCAATATTGGGACGATTTAAAAAGCAATGTTTTCAGTTAGTAGCGCATCCAGTTTACTTATTTTTGCTTTCAAACCTAGAAACTCATTTTGAACCCACTTTTTCGAGAAAATCGTGAATTTATAAAAATTCAGTTTTCTCAACTTTTCCGTGCTCTAACTTTCCCCAATATTGGGGACATTTAAAAAAAAGCAATGTTTTCAGTTTAGTAGCGCATCCATTTTACTTACTTTTGTCATTCAAACCCTAGAAAACTCATTTTAAAAACCCACTTTTCGAGAAAATCGTGAATTTGTAAAAATTCAGTTTTCTAACTTTTCCGTGCTCTAATTTTGCCAATATTGGGACGATTTTAAAAAAGCAATTTTTCAGTTAGTAGCGTATCCAGTTTACTTACTTTTGTCATTCAAACCTAAAAAACTCATTTGGAACCCAATTTTCGAGGAAATCGTGAATGTGTAAAAATTCAGTTTTCTCAACTTTCCCGTTATCTAACTTTGCCAATATTGGGACGATTTAAAAACGCAATGTTTGAACCCACTTTCGAGGAAAATCGTGAATTGTAAAAATTCAGTTTCTAACTTTTCCGTGCTCTAACTTTGCCAAAATGGGACGATTTAAAAAAGCATGTTTCAGTTTGTAGCTCATACAGTTTACTTACATTTGTCATCAAACCCAGAAAACTCATTTTTGAACCCCAAAAACTCAGTATTCTTACTTTTTCCGTGCTCTAACTTTTGTCAATATTGGGACGATTTAAAAAAAGCAATGTTTCAGTTAGTAGCTCACCAGTTTACTACTTTGTCATTCAAAAAATAGAAAACTAATTTTGACCCACTTTTCGAGAAATCGTGAATTTGTAAAAATTCAGTTTCCTCAACTTTTCCGTGCTTAACTTTGCCAATATTGGGACGATTTAAAAAAGCAATGTTTCAGTTAGTAGCGCATCCAGTTTACCTTACTGTTGTCATTCAAACCTAGAAAACTTATTTGAACCACTTTTCGAGAAACGTGAATTTATCAAAAATTCAGTTTTCTCAACTTTTCCGTGCTCTAACTTGCCAATATTGGCCGATTAAAAAAGCAATGTTCAGTTAGTAGGCGTATCCATGTTTACTTACTTTTGTCATTCAAACTAAAAAACTCATTTGGAACCCAATTTTCGAGAAATGCGTGAATGTGTAAAAATCAGTTTTCTCAACTTTCCCGTTATCTAACTTGCCAATATTGGGACGATTTAAAAACGCAATGTTGTGAACCCACTTTTTTCGCGAAAATCGGTGAATTTGTAAAAATTCAGTTTTCTCAAACTTTTCCGTGCTCTAACTTTGCCAAAAATTGGGACGATTTAAAAAGCAATGTTTCAGTTAGTAGCTCATACAGGTTTACTTCCATTTGTCATTTCAACCCAGAAAACTCATTTTGAACCCAAAAACTCATATTCTCTACTTTTCCGTGCTCTAACTTTGTCAATTATTGGGACGATTTAAAAGCAATGTTTCAGTTAGTAGCTCATCCAGTTTACTTACTTTTGTCATTCAAACCTAGAAAAACTAATTTTGAACCACTTTCGAGAAAATCGTGAATTTGTAAAAATTCAGTTTCTCCACTTTCCGCCCCTGCTCTAACTTTGCCAATATGGGACAAATTTTTAAAAAAGCAATGTTCAGTTAGTAGCGCATCCAGTTTACTTACTTTGTCATTCAAACTAGAAAAATCATTTTGAACCCACTTTGAGGAAAAATCGGAATGCTGTAAAAAATTGTTTTCTCAACATTTCCGTGGCTCTAACTTTGCAATATTGGGACGATTAAAAAGTTTACTGTACATTTGTCATTCAAAACCTAGAAAATCATTTTTAACATACTTACGAGAAAATCGTGAATATGTTAAAAATTCGTTTTCTGACTTTCCGTGCCTTTAACTTTAGCCAATATGGGACGATTAAAAAAGCATGTTTCAGTTAGTAGCTCATCCAAGTTTGTTGCCTTTTAGTCATTCAAACTAGAAAAACTAATTTTTCTGAACCCACTTTTCGAGAAAAATCGTGAATTTGTAAAAACATTCAGTTTTCTCAATTTTTCCGTGCTCTAACTTGCCAATATTGGGGACGATTTAAAAAAGCAATTGTTTCAGTTAGTAGCGCATCCAATTCACTAACTTTTGTAATTCAAACCTAGAAAACTAATTTTGAACCAATTTTCGAGAAAATCGTGAATTTGTAAAAATTCAGTTTTCTCAACTTTTCCGTGCTCTAACTTTGCCAAAATGACCTATTTAAAAAAGCAATGTTTCAGTTGAAGCTCATACCGTTTATTTAATTTGGCAATTCAGAGAGACCTAGAAAATCATTTTGAACCCATTTTCGAGAAAATTTGGTTAAAAAATTCCCCAGTTTTCTCAACCTTTTCTGTACTCTAACTTTGTCAATTATTGGCACGATTTAAAAAAGCAAGTTGTCAGTTAGTAGGTATCCAGTTTACTTACTTTTGTCATCAACCAGAAAAAAACTCATTTTGAACCACTTTTCGAGAAAATCGTGAATTGTAAAAAGTCAATTTTCACACTTCCGTGCTCTAACTTTGCCAATATTGGGACCGATTTCAAAAAAGCAATGTTTTAGTTAGTAGCTCATCCAGTTTACTTTACATTTGTCATTCAAACCCAGAAAACTCAATTTTGGAACCCACTTTTCGAAGAAAATCGTGAATTTGTAAAATTCAGTTTTCTTAACTTTCCGTGCTCTAACTTTGCCAAAATTGGGACGATTTAAAAAAGCAATGTTTCAGTTAGAAGCTCATAAGTTTATTTACATTTTGTCATTCAAACCTAAAAAACTCATTTGAACCACTTTTCGAGAAAATTGTAAAATTCAGTTTTCTCAACTTTTCCGTGTCTAACTTTGCCACATTGGACGATTTAAAAAAGCAATGTTCAGTTAGCAAGCTTTCATACAGTTTATTTACATTTGCATTCAAACCTAGAAAACTCATTTTGAACCCACTTTTCGAGGAAAATTGTAAAAATTCAGTTTTCTCAACTTTTCCGGCTCTAACTTTGCCAAAATTGGGAGTCGATTAAAAAAGCAATGTTTGAGTTAGTAAGCTCATTCAGTTTACTACATTTGTCATTCAAACCCAGAAAACTCATTTGAAACCCACTTTTCGTAAATCAGTGAATTTGTAAAAAATTCAGTTTCCTCAACTTTTCCGTGCTCTAACTTTTTTAAAATTGGGACGGATTTAAAACGCAATGTGTCAGTTAGTAAGCTCATCCCGTTTACTTAATTGTCATTTAAACCTAGAAAACTCATTTTTGAAACCCACTTTTCGAGAAAATCGTGAATTTGTAAAAATTCAGTATTCTCAACTTTCCGTGCTCTAACTTTGTCAAATATGGGACGATTTAAACAAAGCATGTTTCAGTTAGTAGCGTATCCAGTTTAATTACCTTGTCATTCAAACCTAGAAAAACCTCATTTTGAACCCACTTTTCGAGAAAATCGTGAATTTATAAAAAATTCAGTATTCTCACTTTTCCGTGCTCTAACTTTGCAATATTGGGGACGATTTAAAAAAGCAATGTTTCAGTTAGTAGCGCATCCAGTTTACCTACTTTTGTCATTCAAACCTAGAAAACTCATTTTGAAACCCACTTTCGAGAAAAATCGTTGAATTTGTAAAAATTCAGTTTTCAAACTTTTCCGTGCTCTAACTTTGCCAAATGGCACGATTTAAAAAGCAATGTTTCAGTTAGTAGCGTATCCAGTTTACTTACTTTTGTCTCAACCTAGAAAACTCATTGGAACCCACTTTTTCCGAGAAAAATCGTGAATTTGAAAAAATTCAGTTTTCTCAACTTTTCCGTGCTCTAAACTTTGCCAAAATTGGCACGATTTAAAAAGCAATGTTTCAGTTAGTAGCGAGAATCCAGTTTACTTAACATTCGTCATTCCAAAACCTAGAAAACTCATTTGAACCCACTTTTCGAGAAAATCGTGGAATTTGTACAATTAGTTTTCCAACTTTTCCGTGCCTCAACTTTTCCAATATTGGACGATTTAAAAAAGCGATGCTGTCAGTAGTAGGTATCCAGTTTACTTACATTGGGTCATTCACACCCAGAAAACTCATTTGAAACCCACTTTTCGAGAAAATCGTGAATTGTAAAAATTCAGTTTTCTCAACTTTTCCGGACTCTAACTTGTCAATATTGGGGAGATTTTTAAAAAAGCAATGTTTCCAGTTAGTAGCTCATTTCAGTTACTTACATTTGTCATTCAAAACCCAGAAAACCATTTAGAACCCAATTCGAGAAAATCGTGAATTTGTAAAATTCGTTTCCCTTCAACTTTTCCGTGCCTCTAACTTTGCAATATTGGACGATTTTAAAAAGCAAGTTTCAGTTAGTAGCTCAACCAGTTTACTTACATTTGTCATTCAAACCCAAGAAAACTGATTTTGAACCCAAAAATTCAGTATTCTCAAACTTTTCCGTGCTCTAACTTTGACATATTGGCACGATTTAAAAAAGCAATGTTTCAGTTGTAGCGCATTCCAGTTTACTTATTTGTCATTCACAAACCTAGAAAACTAATTTTGAACCCACTTTCGAGAAAATCGTGAATTTGTAAGAATTCAATTTTTCTCAACTATTCCGTGCTCAAACTTTGCCAATATTGGCCACGATTTAAAAAAAGCATGTTTCAGTTAGTAGCGTATCCAGTTTACTACTTTTGACATTCAAACCTAGAAAACTCATTTTTGAACCCACTTTTCGAGAAAATCGTGAATTTGTTTCAAAAATCAATTTCCCAAGTTTTCCGGCTCTACTTTGCCAATATTGGGACGATTTAAAAAAAGCAATTTTTCAGTTAGTTAGCGCATCAGTTTACTTACTTTTGTCATTCAAACCTAGAAACTCATTATTAAACCCACTTTTCGAGAAAATCGTGAATTTGTACAAAATTCAGTTTCCTCAACTTTCCGTGCTCTAACTTGGAATATTGCGGACGATTTAAAAAGCAATGTTTCAGTTATAGCGCATCAGTTTACTTACTTTTGTCATTCAAACCTAGAAAACTCATTGAAACCCACTTTTCGAGAAAACGTGAATTTATAAAAAATTCAGGTTTCCAACTTTTCCGTGCTCTAACTTTGCCAATATTGGGGGACGATTTAAAACAAGCAAGTTTCAGTTTAGTAGCGCATCCAGTTTACTTCCTTTTGTCATTCAAACCCAGAAAAACTCATTTTAAACCCACTTTCGAGAAAAATCGTGAATTTGTAAAATTTCAGGTTTTCTCAACTTTTCCGTGCTCTAACTTTGCCAATATTGGGACGATTTAAAAAAGCAATGTTTCAGTTAGTAGCGTAACCAGTTTACTTAAAACTTTTTTTGGGGGTTTCCAAATTTTTTCAAACTAGAAAACTCCCCCATTTTAAACCCACTTTTCGAGAAAAAATCGTGAATCTTAAAAATTAAGTTTCTTAACTTTTCCGTGCTCTAACTTTGCCAATATTGGGACGATATAAAAACAGGCAATGTTTCAGTTAGTAGCGCATCCAGGTTACTTCCTTTTGTCATTCAAACCTAGAAAACTCATTTTGAACCAACTTTCGAGAAAATCGTAATTGTAAAAATTCAGTTTTCTCAACTTTTCGTGCTCTAACTTTGCCAATATGGACAATTTAAAAAAAGCAATGTTCAGTTAGTAGTCGTTCAAGTTTACTTACCATTTGTCTTCACACCCAGAAAACTCATTTTGAACCCACTTTTCGAGAAAATCGTGAATTTGTAAAAATTCAGTTTTCTCAACTTTTCCGTGCTCTAACTTTGTCAATATTGGGACGATTTAAAAAAGCAATGTTTCAGTTAGTAGCTCATTCAGTTTACTTACATTTTGTTCATTCAAACCCAGAAAATCATTTAGAACCCAATTTTCGAGAAAATCGTGAATTTGTGTAAAATTCAGTTTCCTCAAACTTTTCCGGCTCGAACTTTTCCCCTCAAATTGGGGACGAATTAAAAAGAAAGGTCAGTTAGTAGCTCATCCCAGTTACCTTACATTTGTCATTTAAAACCTAGAAAACTCAATTTGAACCCACTTTTCTGAGAAAATAGTGAATTTGTTAAAAAAAAAAAAAAAAAAAAAAAAAAAAAATTCAGTATTCTCAACTTTTCCGTGCTCCTAACTTATGCCAACTATTGGCACGATTTAAAAAAGCAATGTTTCAGTTAGTAGGCCGATCCAGTTTACTTAATTTGTCATTTCAAACCTAGAAAACTCATTTTGAACCCACTTTCGAGAAAATTCGGGAATTTGTAAAAATTCAGTTTTTCTCAACTTTTCCGTGCTCTAACTTTGCCAATATGGGACGATTTAAAAAAAGCAAGTTTCAGTTAGTAGCGTATCCAGTTACTTTACTTTGTCATCAAACCTAAAAAACTCATTTGGAACCAATTTTCGAGGGAAATCTGAATGTGTAAAAATTCAGGTTTTCTCAACTTTCCCGTTATCTTAAACTTTGCCAATATTGGGACGATTAAAAAAGCAATGTTTTAGTTAGTAGCTCATCCGTTTACTTACATTTGTCATTCAAACCCAGAAAACTCATTTTGAACCCATTTTCGAGAAAATCGTGAATTTGTACAAATTCAGTTTTCTCAACTTTCCGTGCTCTCAACTTGCCAATATTGGCACGTTTAAAAAAGCAATGTTTCAGTTAGTTAGCGTATCAGTTACTTACTTGTTGTTTCATTCAACAACCCAGAAAAAAAATCATTTTGAACCACTTTCGAGAAAAATCGCCCTCCCCTGAATTTGTAAAAATTCAATTTTCACAACTTTTCAGGTGCGCTAACTTTGCCAATATTGGGCCGATTTAAAAAAGCAATGTTTTAGTTAGTAGCTCATCCAGTTTACTTACATTTGTCATTCACAACCCAGAAAACTCATTTTGAAACCCACTTTTCGAGAAAATCGTGAATTTGTAAAAATTCAGTTTTGTCTAACTTTTCCGTGTCTAACTTTGCCACAATTGGGACGATTTTTAAAAAAGCAATGTTTCAGTTCGTAGCTCATAGAGTTTACCTACATTGTCATTCAAACCTAGAAAACTCATTTGAACCCACTTTTCGAGAAAATCGTGAATTTGTTAAAAATTCAGGTTTTCTACTTTTCCGTGCTCTAACTTTGCCAAAATTGCGGGACGATTTAAAAAAAGCAATGTTTCAGTTAGAAGATAATACAGTTTATTTACATTGTCATCAAACCTAGAAAACTTCATTTGACCCACTTTCGAGAAAATTTGTTAAAAATTCAGTTTTCTCAACTTTTCCGTGCTTCTAACTTTGCCAAAAAAATTGGGACGATTTTAAAAAGCAAGGTTCAGTTAGTAGCGTATCCAGTTTATTCAACATTTGTCATTCAAACCCAGAAAAACTATTTTGAAAACCACTTTCGAGAAAACGTGAATTTGTAAAAATTCAGTTTCCTCACTTCCGTGCTTAACTTTTTCAAAATGGGACGATTTAAAAAGCAATGTTTCAGTGTAGTCATCCAGTTTACTTACATTTTGTCATTTAAACCCTAGAAAACTCATTTTGAACCCACTTTTCGAGAAATCGTGAATTTTGTAAAAATCAGTTTTCTCAACTTTTCCGTGCTCTAACTTCGCCAAAATGGGGATTTTTTAAAAAAGCAATGTATCAGTTAGTAGCGCCATCCAGTTTACTACTTTTGTCATTCAAAACATAGAAAAATCATTTTGAACCCACTTTTCGAGAAAATCGTGAATTTGTAACTTCAGTTTCTCAATTTCCCGTGCTCATAACTTTAGCCAATATTGGCAACGATTTAAAAAGCAATGTTTCAGTTAAGTCGCCGTATCCAGTTTACTTACTTTTGTCATTCAACCTAGAAAATCATTTTGAACCCACTTTTCGAGAAAATCGTGAATTTGTAAAATTCAGTTTCTCAACTTTGTCCGTGCTTAAATTTGCCAATTATTGGGACGATGTAAAAAAGCAAGTTTCAGTTAGTAGCGTCTCCAGTTTTACTTACATTTGTCATGCACACCCAGAAAACTCATTTTGAACCCACTTTTCGAGAAAATCGCTGAATTTGTAAAAATTCAGGTTTTTCTCAAACTTTTCCTTGCTCTAACTTTGTCAATATTGGAATCGATTAAAAAAGCAATGTTTTCAGTTATGTAGCTATTCAGTTTACTTACATTTGTCATTCAAACCCAGAAAACTCATTTTAGAACCCAATTTTCGAGAAAATCGTGACTTGTAAAAATTCAGTTTCCTCAAACTTTTCCGTGCTCTAACTTTTTCAATATTGGACGATTAAAAAGCAATGTTTCAGTTAGTAGGCTCATCCGTTTACTTACTTTGTCATTCAAACCCAGAAAAAACTCATTTTGAACCCAAAAATTCAGTATTCTCAACTTTTCCGTGCTCTAAACTGTGCCAATATTGGCACGAGTAAAAAGCAATGTTTCAGTAGTAGGCGTATCCGTTACTTTACTTTTGTCATTCAAACCTAGAAAACTCATTTTGAACCCACTTTTCGAGAAAATGTAGTGAATTTGCTAAAAATTCAATTTTCCCAAGTTTTCCGTGCTCAAACTTTGCCAATATTGGGAGATTTAAAAAAGCAATTTTCAGGTAGTAGCGCATCCAGTTTACTTACTTTTGGTCATTCAAACCTAGAAAACTCATTTTAACTTTTCCCAAACCCCACTTTTTCGAGAAAATCGTGAATTTGTAAAAATTCAGTTTCTCAACTTTTCCGTGCTCTAACTTTGCCAATATTGGGACGATTTAACAAAAGCAATGTTTCAGTTCGTAACGCATCCAGTTTACTTACTTTTTCATTAAACCTAGAAAACTCATTTGAACCCACTTTTCGAGAAAACGTGGAATTTATAAAAATTCAGTTTCTCAACTTTTCCGTGCTCTAACGTTGCATATTGGGACGATTTAAAAAGCAATGTTTCAGTTGTAGCTCATCCAGATTACTTTTGTTTGTCATTCAAACTTAGAAAACTCAGAAAAACCAACTTTTCGAGAAAATCGTGATTGTAAATTTCGTTTTCTCAATTTTCCGTGCTCTAACTTTGCCAACTATTGGGGACGATTAAAAAAAGCAATGTTTCAGTTAGTAGCGTAAACCCGTTTAATTAACTTTTGTCCATTTCAAACCTAGAAAACTCATTTTAAACCCACTTTTCGAGAAAAATCGTGAAATATAAAAATTCAGTTTCTAACTTTTCCGTGCTATAACTTTGCCAATATATGGGACGATTTTAAAAAAGGCACTGTTGCAGTTAGTAGCGATCCAGTTTTACTTCCTTTTGTCATTCAAACCTAGAAAAAACTCATTTTGAACCACTTTTCGAGAAACATCGTGAATTTGTAAAAAATTCAGTTTTCTCAACTTTTCCGTGCTCTAAACTTGCCAATATTGCGGACGATTTAAAAAAGCAGTTTCAGTTGTAGCGTATCCAGTTTACTTATATTGTATTCACACCCCAGAAAACTCATTTTGAACCCACCTTTTCGAGAAAATCGTGAATTGTAAAATTCCGTTTTCTCAAACTTTTCCGTGCTTAACTTTGTCATATTGGGACGATTAAAAAAAGCAATGTTTAGTTAGTAGCTCATTCAGTTTACTTACATTTGTTCATCAACCCAGAAAATCATTTAGAAACCCAATTTCGAGAAATCGTGAATTTGTAAAAATTCAGTTTCCTCAACTTTTCCGTGCTCGAACTTTTCCAAATTTGGGACGAATTAAAAAGAAAGTTTCAGTAGTGCCTCATCAGTTTACTTTACATTTGTCATTTAAACCTAGAAACTCATTGAACCCACTTTTCGAGAAAACAATCGTGAAATTGTAAAAATTCAGTATTCTCAACTTTTCCGTGCTCTAACTTTGCCAATATTGGCACGATTTAAAAAAAGCAATGTTTCAGTAGCTAGCGCATCCAGTTTACTTACTTTTGTCATCAAACCTAGAAAACTCATTTTGAACCCACTTTTCGATCAAAATCGTGAATTGTAAAAAATTCAGTTTTCTCAAACTTTCCGTGCTCTAACTTTGCCAATATTGGCACGATTTAAAAAAGCAATGTTTCAGTTAGTAGGCGTATCCAGTTTACTTATCTTTTGTCATTCAAACCTAAAAAACTCATTTGGAAAACCCAATTTTCGAGGAAATCGTGAATGTGTAAAAATTCAGTTTCTAACTTCCCGTTATCTAACTTTGCCAATATTGGGGACGATTTTAAAACGCAATGTTTGAAACCCACTTTTCGAGAAAATCGTGAATTTGTAAAAATTCAGTTTTATCAACTTTCCGTGCTTAACTTTGCCAAAATTGGGACGATTTAAAAGCAATGTTTGCAGTTAGTAGCCTCATACAGTTTTACTTACATTGTCATTCAAACCCAGAAAAACCATTTTGAACCCAACAAAAAAAAAAAAAAATCAGTATTCTCTTACTTTTCCGTCGCTCTAACTTTGTCAATATTGGGGACGATTTAAAAAGCAAATGTTCAGTTAGTAGCTCATCCAGTTTACTTACTTTGTCATTCAACTAGAAAAAATAATTTTGAACCCACTTTCCCGAGAAAATCGTGAATTTGTAAAAATTTCAGTTTCCTCAACTTTTCCGTGCTCTAACTTTGCCAATTATTGGCGATTTAAAAAAGCAATGTTTCAGTTGGTAGCGCATCCCAGTTTATTACTTTTGTCAGTCAAACCTAGAAAACACTTATTTTGAACCCACTTTTCGAGAAAAATCGTGTATGTATAAAAATTCAGTTTTCTCAACTTTTCCGTGCTCTAACTTTGCCAATATTGGGACAATTTAAAAAAAGCAATGTTCAGTTGTAGCGCATCCAGTTTACTTAATTTTGTCATTCAAACTAGGAAAACTCATTTTGAACCCACTTTTCGAGAAAATCGGAATGTGTAAAAAATTGTTTTCTCAACATTTCCGTGCTCTAACTTTGCCAATCTTGGGACGATTTAAAAAAGGTTTACTTTACATTTGTCCATTCAAACCTAGAAAACTCATTTTAACCTACTTTACGAGAAATCGAAATATGTAAAAATTCAGTTTTCTGAACTTTTCCGTGCTTTAACCTTAAGCCAATATTGGACGATTTAAAAAAGCAATGTTTCATTTAGTAGCTATCCAGTTGTTTCCTTTTGTCCTTCAACCTAGAAAACTATTTTAAAAAATGACAAAGGAAACAAACTGGATGAGCTACTAACGAAACATTGCTTTTTTAAATCGTCCCAATATTGGGCTAAGTTAAAGCACGGGAAAAGGTCAGAAAACTGAATTTACATCTTACGATTTCTCGTAAAGTAGGGTTAAAAAATGAGTTTTCTAGGTTGAATGACAAATGTAAAGTAAACTTTTTACATCGTCCCAATATTGGAAAAGTGTAGAGCACGGAAATGTGAGAAACAAATTTTTTACACATCACGATTTCTCGAAAAAAGTGGGTTCAAAATGAGTTTTCTAGGTTGAAATGACAAAAGTAAGTAAACGGATGCGCTACTAACTGGAAACATTGCTTTTTAAATTGTCCCAAATATTGGCAAAGTTAGAGCACGGAAAAGTGAGAAAACTGAATTTTATAAATACACGATTTTCTCGAAAAGTGGGTTTCCAAAATAAGTTTTCTAGGTTTTGAATGACAAAGTAAGTAAACTGGGATGCGCTACCAACTGAAACATTGCTTCTTTTTTTTAAATCGTCCCAAATTGGCAAAGTTAGAGACGGAAAAGTTTGAGGAAAAACGAATTTGTACAAATCACGATTTTCTCGAAAAAAGTGGGTTCAAAATTAGTTTTCTTAGGTTTGATATGACAAAAAGTAAGTAAACTGGATGAGGCTACTAACTGAAACATTGCTTTTTTAAATCGTCCCAATATGACAAAGTTAGAGCACGGAAAAAGTAGAGAATACTGGTTTTGGGTTCAAAATGAGGTTTCTGTTTGAATGACAAATGTAAGAAACTGTTATGAGCCTACTTAACTGAAACATTGCTTTTTAAATCGTTTCCCAATTTTGGCAAAGTTAGAGCAGGGAAAAGGTTGAGGAAAACTGAATTTTTTACCAAATTCACGATTTTCCGAAAAGTGGGTTTCAAAAACATTGCGTTTTAAAATCGTCCCAATATTGGCAAAGTTAGATAACGGGAAAGTTGAGAAAACTGAATTTTTACACATTCAGATTTCCTCGAAAATTGGGTGCCAAAGAGTTTGTTAGGTTGAATGACAAAAGTAAAGTAAACGGATACGCTACTACACTGAAAACATTGCTTTTTTAAATCGTGCCAATAT
This sequence comes from Drosophila nebulosa, assembly GCA_024703675.1. Classification (NCBI taxonomy): domain Eukaryota; kingdom Metazoa; phylum Arthropoda; class Insecta; order Diptera; family Drosophilidae; genus Drosophila; species Drosophila nebulosa. Next base: position 18,715 of record JANFPS010000137.1, on the reverse strand, counting down.
TGCAAAGTTAGAGCACGAAAAGTTGAGAAAACTGAATTTTTTACCAAAATTCACGATTTTCTCGAAAAGGGGTCAAAATGAGTTTTCTAGGTTTGAATGACAAAAGGTAAGTAAAACTGATGCGCTACTAACTGAACATTGCTTTTTTAATCGTTGCAATATTGGCAAAGTAGAGCACGGGCAAAAGTTGAGAATACTGAATTTTTACAATTCCACGATTTTCTCGAAAAGTGGGTTTCAAAAATGAGTTTCTAGGTTTAAAATGACAAATGTAAGTAAAACTGGATGATCTACTAACTGAAAAAATTTCTTTTTAATCGTCCCAATTTTGGAAAAGTTAGAGCACGGAAAAGTGAGGAAATGAATTGTTACAAATTCACGATTTTCCGAAAATTGGGTTCTAAATGAGTTTTCTGGGTTTGAAATGAAAAATGTAAGTAAAACTGAATGAGCTACTAACATGAAACATTGCTTTTTAAAATCGTCCCAATATTGACAAAGTTAGAGCACTGGAAAATTTGAGAAAACTGAATTTTTACAAATTCACGAGTTTGCGAAAAGTGGGTTCAAATGAGTTTTTCTGGGTGTGAAATGACAAAATCAAGTTAAACTGGATACGCTACTAACGAAAACATTGCTTTTTTAAATCGTCCCAATATTGGCAAATGTTGAGCACGGAAAAGTTGAGAAAACTGAATTTTTCCACAAATTCACGATTTTCTCGAAAAGTGGGTCAAAAATGAGTTTCTATGTTTTGAATGGACCAAAAGGAAGTAAAAATGGATGCGCTACTAACTGAACATGCCTTTTTAAATCGTCCCAATATTGGCAAAGTTAGAGCACGGAAAAAGTTATGAAAAATGAATTTTTATAATTTCACGATTTCTCGAAAAGTGGGTTTAAAATGAGTTCTAGGTTTGAAAATGACAAAAGTAAGTAAAATGGTTACGATACTAAACGACACATTGCTTTTTAAATCGTCCCAATATGGCAAAGTTAGAGCACGGAAAAGTTGAAGAAACAACTGAAATTTTACAAATTCACGATTTCTGAAAAGTGCGGTTTTAAAATGAGTTTTCTAGGGTTTGAATGACCAAAAGGAAGTAAACTGGTGCGCTACTAACTGAACATTGCTTTTTTAAATCGTCCCATATTGGCCAAAGTTAGAGCACGGAAAAGTTGAGAAACTGCATTTTATAAATTCACGATTTTCTCGAAAAGTGCGGTTCTCCAAAATGAGTTTTTAGTGTTGAATGACAACAAGGAAGTAAATGGATGCGCATACTAACTGAAACATGCTTTTTTTAAACGACAATTTCCCAATATGGCAAAGTTAGAGCACGGAAAAGTGAGGAAACTGAATTTTTACAAATTCACGGATTTTCTCGAAAAGTGGTTTTAAAAATGAGTTTTCTAGGTTTGAATGACAAAAGTTAGTACAACTGGATGCGACTACCTAACTGAAAAATGCTTTTTTAAATCGTCCCAATATTGGCAAAAGTTAGAGCACGGAAACTTGGGGAAAATTGAATTTTTACAAATTCACGATTTTCTCGAAAAGTGGGTTCAAAATGAGTTTTCTCGGTTTGAATGACAAAAGTAAGTAAACTGGATGCGCTACTACTGAACAGTGCTTTTTTAAATCGTGCCAATATTGGCAAAGTTAGAGCACGGAAAAGTTGAGAATACTGAATTTTGGGTTCAATGAGTTTTCTGGGTCTGATATGCACAAATGTAAGTAACTGGATGAGCTCACTAACTGAAACATTGCTTTTTTTAAAATCGTCCCAATATTGAAAAAGTTAGAGCACGGAAAAGTTGAGGGAAACTGAATTTTTTACAAATTCACGATTTTCTCGAAAATTGGGTTATAATGAGTTTCGGAGTTTGAATGACAAATGTAAAGTAAACTGAATGAGCTACTACACTGAAACATTGCTTTTTTTAAATCGTTCCAATATTGACAAAGTTTAGAGCACGGAAAAGTTGAAGAAAACTGAATTTTACAAATTCACGATTTTCTCGAAAAGTGGCCAAAATGAGTTTTCTGGGTGTGAATGACAATGTAAGTAAACTGGATACGACTACTAACTGAAACATGCTTTTTTAAATCGTCCCAATATGGCAAAGCTAGAGCGCGGAAAAGTTGAGAAAACTGAATTTTTACAAATTCACGATTTTCGGAAAAAGTGGGTTCAAAAATGAGCTTTCTAAGTTTGAATGACAAAAGTAAGTAAAACTCGGATACGCTCACTAACTGAAACATTGCTTTTTTAAATCGTGCCAATATTGGAAAGTTAGAGCAGGAAAAGTTGAGAAAACTGAATTTTTACAAATTCACGGATTTTCTCGAAAAGTGGGTTCAAAATGCGTTTTCTAGGTTTGAATGACAAAAGTAAAGTAAACTGGATGCGCTACTAACTGAAACATTGCTTTTTAAAATCGTACCAATATGGCCAAAGTTAGGAGCACGGAAAAGTTGAGAAAAACTGAATTTTTACAAATTCACGATTTTCTCGAATAAGTGGGTTCAAAATGAAGTTTTCTAGGTTTAAATGACAAATGTAAGAAATGGAGAGTACTAACTGAAACATTGCTTTTTAAATCGTCCCAGTTTTGAAAAAATTAGAGCAACGGAAAAGTTGAGGAACACTGAATTTTTACAAAATTCACGATTTTCTCGAAAAGTGGGTAAAATGAGTTTTCTGGGTTGAATGACAAATGTAAGTAAACTGGATTGACAAATGTAGTAAACTGATACGCTACTAACTGAAACATTGCTTTTTAAAATCGTTGCTCCCAATTTTGGCAAAAGTTAGAAGCACGGAAAAGTTGAGAACTGAATTTTTACAAAATTTTCTCGAAAAGTGGGTTCAAAATGAGTTCTAGGTTTGAATGCAAATGTAAAATAAACGTATGAGCTTCTAACTGAAACATTGCTTTTTAAATAGTCCCCAATTTTGGCAAAGTTAGAGCACAGGAAAGTTGAGGAAAACTGAATTTTTACAAATTCACATTCTCGGAAAAGTGGGTTCCAAAATGGAGTTTTCTAGGTTTGAATGACAAATGTAGGTAAACTGTATGAGTACTAACTGAAACATTGCTTTTTTTTAAATCGTCCCATTTTGGCAAAGTAGAGCACGGAAAAGTGAGAAACGAATTTTTACAATCACGATTTTCTCGAAAAGTGGGTTCAAAATGAGTTTTCTGGGTTTGAATGACAAATGTAAGTAAACTGTGAGCTACTAACTAAAACTTGCTTTTTAAAATCGTCCCAATATTGCAAAGTTAGCGCACGGAAAAGTTGTGAAAATTGAATTTTTTAAAAATTCACGATTTTCTCGAAAAAGTGGGTTCAAAATGAGTTTCTGCGGTTGGAATGGACAAAAGTAAGTAAAACTGGATACGCTACTAAACTGAAAACATTGCTTTTTAAAATCGTGCCAATATTGGCAAAGTAGAGCACGGAAAAGTTGAGAAAACTGAATTTGTACAAAATTCACGTTTTCTCGAAAAAAAAGTGGGTTTCAAAATGAGTTTTCTGGGTTTGAATGCCAAATGTAAGTAAATGGATGAGTACTAACTAAAACATTGCTTTTTTAAATCGTTCCCAATTATTGGCAAAAGTTAGATAGATCAAGGGAAAGTTGAGAAAAACTGAATTTTTACACAATTCACGATCTTCCTCGAAAATTGGGGGTTCCAAATGAGTTTTTTGAGGTTTGAATGACAAAAAGTAAGTAAACTGGATACGTACTAACTGAAACATTGCTTTTTTAAATCGTCCCAATATTGCCACAAAGTTAGAGCACGGAAAAGTTGAGAAAAACGGAATTTTTACAAATTCACGATTTTCTCGAAAAGTGGTTCAAAATGATGTTTTCTAGGTTTGAATGACAAAAGTAAAGTAAACTGGATGCGCTACAACTGAAACATGCTTTTTTAAATCGTGCCAATATTGGCAAAGTTAGAGCACGGAAAAGTGGAGGAATACTGAATTTTTACAAATTCACGATTTTCTCGAAAAGGTGGGTTCAAATTGAGTTTTCTAGGTTTAAATGACAAATGTAAGTAAACTGGATGAGCTACTAACTGAAACATTTCTTTTTAATTCGTCCCAATTTTGGAAAAGTTAGAGCACGGAAAAGTTGAGGAAACTGAATTTTTACAAATTCACGATTTTCTCGAAAATTGGGTTCTAAATGAGTTTTCTGGGTTTGAATGACAAATGTAAGTAAACTGAATGAGCTACTAACTGAAACATTGCTTTTTTAAATCGTCCCAATATTGACAAAGGTAGAGCCACGGAAAAAGTGAAAAAACTGAATTTTACAAGATCACGCATTTTCTTCCGCAAAAGTGGGTTCAAAATGAGTTTACTGGGTTGTGAATGACAAATGTAAGTAAACTGGATAAGCCTACTAACTGATACATTGCTTTTTCAAATTGTCCCAATGTTGGCAAAGTTAGAGCACGGAAAAGTTGAGAAAACTGAAATTTTTACAAATTTCAACGATTTTCTCGAAAAAGTGGGTTCAAAATGAGTTTTAGTTTGAATGACAAAAGGAAGTAAATTGGATGCGCTACTAACTGAAACATTGCTTGTTATATGTCCCAATATGGCAAAGTTCCGAGCACGGAAAAGTTAAGGAAAACTGAATTTTTATAAATTCACGATTTTCTCGAAAAGTGGCGTTTAAAATGAGTTTTCTAGGTTTTGAATGGACAAAAGTAAGTAAACTGGTACGTACTAACTGAAACATTGCCTTTTTTAAATCGGCCCAATATGGCAAAGTTAGAGCCGGAACAAGGTGAAGAAAACCGAAATTTTACAAATTCACGATTTTCTCGAAAAGTGGGTTTAAATGAGTTGTTCGGGGTTGAATGACAAAAGGAAGTAAACTGGATGCGCTACAACTGAAACATGGCTTTTTAAATCGTCCCAATATTGGCAAAGTTAGGGCACGGAAAAGTTGCAGGGCAAACTGAATTTTTATAAAATTCACGATTTTCTCGGAAAAGTGGGTTCAAATGAGTTTCTAGGTTTGAATGACAAAAGTAAGTAAACTGGATGCGCTACAACTGAAACATTGCTTTTTAATCGTCCCCAATATTGCCAAAGTCTAGAGCACGGAAAAGTTGAGGGGAAAGCTGAAAGTTTTACAAATTCACGATTTTCTGAGAAAAGTGGTTAAAAATGGTTTTCTAGGTTTGAATGACAAAAGTAAGTAAAACTGGATGCGCTACGAATGAAAAAATGCTTTTTTTAAATCGTCCCAATCTTGCAAAAGTAGAGCACGGAAAACTTGGGCAAAATTGAATTTTTACAAATCACGTTTTCTCGAAAAGGGGGTTCAAAATTGAGTTTCTAGGTTTGAATGACAAAAGTAAGTAAACTGGATACGCTACTAACCTGAAACATGCTTTTTAAATCGTTGCCAATATGGCAAAGGTAGAGCACGGAAAAGTTGAAAATTGAATTCTTAAAATTCACGCTTTTCCGAAAAGGGGTTCAAAATTTTTTTTTTTTTTTTAGTTTTCTAGGTTTGAATGACAAAAGTAAGTAGACTGGATGCGTACTAACTGAAAACATTTCTTTTTTAAATCGTGCCAAATATAAATGGCCAAAGTTAGAGCACGGAAAAGTTGAGAATTACTGAATTTTGGGTTCAAAAATGAGTTTTTCTGGGTTTGAATGACAAAATGTAAGTAACTGTTGCAGTACTAACTGAAACATTGCTTTTTAAAAATCGTCCCAATATTGACAAAGTTAGAGCCACGGAAAAGTTGAGGAAACTGAATTTTTACAAATTCACGATTTTCTCGAAAAAAAATTGGGTTCTAAAATGAGTTTTCTGGGTTGAATGACAAATGTAATAAACTGAATGAGCTACTAACTGAAACATGCTTTTTTAAATCGTCCCAATATTGACAAAGTTAGAGCACGGTTGGAAAAGGTGAGAAAACTGAATTTTTACAAATTCACGATTTTCTCGAAAAGTGGATTTCAAATGAAGTTTTCTGGGTGTGAATGACAAATGTAAGTAAACTGGATACGCTACTAACTGAAACATTGCTTTTTAAATCGTCCCAATATTGCAAAGTTAAGAGCACGAAAAGTTGAGAAAACTGAATTGTACAAATTCACCGATTTTCCCGAACCAAAAGTGGGTCAAAATGAGTTTTCATAGGTTTGAATGACAAATGTAAAGTTAAACTGGATGCGTACTAACTGAAACACTGCTTTTTTTAAATCGTTGCCAATTATGGCCAAAAGTTAGCAGCACGGAAAAGTGAGAAAACGAATTTTTACAAATTCACGATTCTTCTCGAAAAAAGGGGGTCAAAATGAGTTTTCTAGGTTTGAATGACAAAAGTAAGTAAACTGGATACGCACTAACTGAACCATTGCTTGTTAAATCGTGCCAATATTGGCAAAGTTCTAGGAGAACGGAAAATTGAGAAAAAATGAATTTTACAAAATTCACGATTTCTCGAAATGGGTTCAAAATGAGTTTTCTGGGTTTGAATGACAAAAGTAAGTAAACTGGATGCGCTACTAACTGAAACATTCCTTTTTTTAATCGTCCCAATATTAGCAAAGTTAGAGCACGGAAAGTTGAGAATACTGAATTTTTTTTAAATTCACGATTTTCTCGAAAAGTGGGTTCAAAATGAGTTTTCTGGGTTTGAATGGACAAAGGTAAGTAAACTGGATACCGCCACTAACGAAACCATTGCTTTTTTAAATCGTCCCAATATTGACAAAGTTAGAGCACGGAAAAGTTGAGAAACTGAATTTTTACAAATCACGAATTTTCTCGAAAAGTGGGTTCAAAATGAGTTTTCAGGTTTAAATGACAAATGTAAAGTAAACTGGATGAGCTACTAACTGAAACATTGCTTTTTAAATCGTCCCAATTTTAAAAAAGTTAGAGCACGGAAAAGTTGAGGAAACTGAATTTTTACAAATTCACGATTTTACGAAAAGTGGGTTCAAAATGAGTTTTCTGGGTTTGAAGGACAAATGTAAGTAAACTGAATGGCTACTAACTGAAACATTGGCTTTTTTAAATTTTGGGTCCCCAATTTTGGCAAAGTGTAGAGCACGGAAAAGTTGAGGAAAACTTGAATTTTTACAAATTTTTCTCGAAAAGTGGGTTCAAAATGAGTTTCTAGGTTGAATGACAAAGAAATAAACTGTATGCAGACTTCTAACTGAAACATTGCTTTTTTAATCGTTACCAATTTTTGGGCAAAGTTAGAGCACGGAAAAGGTGAAGAAAACTGAATTTTTTACAAATTTTCTCGAAAAGTGGGTTCAAACTGAGTTTTTTAGGTTTGAATGCAAAATGTACATAAACTGTATGCTTCTAAACTGAAAACATTGCTTTTTAAATCGTTCCCAATTTTGGCAAAGTTAGAGCACGGAAAAGTTAAGAATATCCAGTTTTGGCAAAATCACGATTTTCTCGAAAAGTGGTTTCAAATGGATTTTCTGGTTTGGAATGGACAAATGTAAAAGTAAACTGGGGATGAGCTACTAACTAAATTGCTTTTTTAAATCGTCCACATATTGGAAAAGTTAGAGCACGGGAAAAGTGTGAAAATTGATTTTTACAAATTCACGATTTTCTCGAAAGTGGTTCCAAAATGAGTTTTCTGGGTTTGAATGAACAAAAGTAAGTAAATGGATACGCTACTAACGGAAACATTGCTTTTTTAAATCGTGCCACTATTGACAAAGTTAGAGTACAGAAAAGTTGAGGAAAACTGAATTTTACAAATTTTCTCGAAAAGTGGTTCAAAATGAGTTTTCTATTTGGAATGACAAAATGTAAATAAAACTGTAGAGCTTCGAAACTGAAACATTGATTTTTTTTAAAATAGTACAATTTTGGCAAAGTTGAGCACGGAAAAGTGAGAAAACTGAATTTTTACAATTCACGATTTCTCGAAAATTGGTTCAAAATTAGTTTTCTAGCTTTGAATTACAAAGTTAGTGAATTGGAGCGTGTACTAACCTGAAACATGCTTTTTTAAATAGTCCCAATATTGGCAAAGTTAGAGCACGGAAAAAATTGAGAAAACGGAATTTTTACAAATCACGATTTTCTCGAAAAGTGGGTTCAAAATTAGTTTTCTAGGTTTGATGACCAAAAGGAAAAAACTGGATGAGCTACTAACTGACACATTGCTTTTTTAAATCGTCCCAATTTTGGCTAAGTAAAGCACGGAAAAGTTTCAGAAAACGAAATTTTTACATATTCACGATTTTCTCGGTAAAGTAGGTTAAAAATGAGTTTTCTAGGTTTGAATGACCAAATGTAAGTAAACTTTTTTAAATAGTCCCCCAATATTGGAAAGTATAGAGCACGGAAAATGTTGAGAAAACAAATTTTTTACACATTCACGATTTTCTCGAAAAGGGGTTTCAAAAGAGTTTTCTAGGTTTGAATGACAAAAGTAAAGTAAACTGGATGCGCTATAACTGAAACATTGCTTTTTTAAATTGTCCCAATTGGCAAAGTTTAGAGCACGGAAAAGTTGAGAAACGAATTTTTACAAATTCACGAGTTTTCTCGAAAAAGTGGGGTTCAAAATTAGTTTTCTAGGTTTGACATGACAAAAGTAAGTAAACTGGATGATGAGCTACTAATGAAACTTGCTTTTTAAAATCGTCCCAATATTGACAAAGTTATAGAGCACGGAAAAAGGAGAGAATACTGAGTTTTGGGTTCAAAATGGTTTTTCGGGGTTTAGAAGACAAATGTAAGTAAACGTATGATCCTACTAACTGAAACATTGCTTTTTAAAATCGGCCCAATTTTGCAAAGTGTTAGAGCACGGGAAAAGTTGAGAAAACTAATTTTCACCAAATTCACGATTTTCTCGAAAAGTGGGGGTTCAAAACATGCGTTTTTAAAGTCCCAATATTGCCAAAGTTAGATAACGGGGAAAGTTGAGAAAACTGAATTTTTACACATTCACGATTCCTCGAAAATGGTTCCAAATGAGTTTTTTAGGTTGAATTGACAAAGTAGGTAAACTAGGATACCCGCTACTAAACTGAAACATTGCTTTTTTTAAATCGTGCCAATATTGCAAAGTTAGAGTACGGAAAAGTTGAGAGAAAAACTGAATTTTGTTATCAAATTCACGAAATTTTCTCGAAAAACAGTGGGTTTCAAAATAAGTTTTATAGGTTGAATTGACAAAAGTAAGTATAAACTGTGGCGCTACTAACTGAAACATGGCTTTTTAAAATCGTCCAATATTGGCAAAGTTAGAGCACGGAAAAGTTGAGGGCAACTGAATTTTTACAAATTCACGATTTTCTCAAAAGTGGGTGCAAATTAGTTTTCATAGGTTTGAATGACAAAAGTAAGTAAAACTGGATGAGCTAATAACTGGAAACATGATTTTTTAAATCGTCCCAATATTGCAAAGTCTAGGAGCACGGAAAAGTAGAGAATTACTGAGGTTGTGGGTTCAAAATGAGTTTTCTGGGTTTGAATGACAAATGTAAGTAAACTGTATGAGCTACTAACTGAAACATTGCTTTTTAAATCGTCCCAATTTTGGCAAAGTTAGAGCACGGAAAAGTTGAGAAAACTGAATTTTTACAAATTCACGATTTTCTCGAAAAGTGGGTTCAAAACATTGCGTTTTTAAATCGTCCCAATATTGGCAAAGTTAGATAACGGGAAAGTTGAGAAAACGAATTTTTACACATCACGATTCCTCGAAAAATTGGGTTCCAAATGAGTTTTTTAGGTTTGAATGACAAAAGTAAGTAAACTGGATACGCTACTAACTGAAACATTGCTTTTTTAAATCGTGCCAATATTGGCAAAGTTAGAGCACGGAAAAGTTGAGGAAAACTTTGAATTTTTACAAATTCACGATTTTCCGAAAAGGGGTTCCAAAATGAGTTTTCTAGGTTTGAATGACAAAAGTCAAGTAAACTGGATGCGCTATAACTGAAACATTGCTTTTTAAATCGTGCAATATTGGCCCAAAGTTAGAGCACGGAAAAGTTGGAGAATAACTGAATTTTTACAAATTCACGATTTTCGAAAAGTGGGTTTTCAAAAGAGTTTTCTAGTTTAAAATGACCAAATGTAAGTAAAATGGATGAGCTACTAACTGAAACATTTCTTTTAATTCGTCCCAATTTTGGAAAAGTTAGAGCACGGCCCAAGTTGAGGCAAATAATTTTTACAAATTCACGATTTTCTCGAAAAATTGGGTTCATAAATGAGTTTTCTGGGTTTGAATGACAAATGTAAGTAAACTGGAATGACTACTAACTGAAACATTGCTTTTTTAAATCGTCCCAATAATTGACAAAAGAGTTAGAGCACGGAAAAAGTTGAGAAAACTGAATTTTTACAAATTCACGATTTTCTCGAAAAAAGTGGGTTCAAAATGAGTGTTCTGGGTCGTGAATGACAAATGTCAAGTAAACTGGATACGCTATAAACTGAAACATGCTTTTTTAAATCGTCCCAATATTGGGCAAAAAGTTAGAGCACGGAAAAAGCGTGAGAGAAAACTGAAATTTTACAAATTCACGGATTTTTCTCGAAAAGGGGTTTAAAATGAGTTTAGGTTTGAATGACAAAAGGAAGTAAACTGGATGCCGCTACTAACTGAAACATTGCTTTTTTAAAATCGTCCCAATATTGGCAAAGTTAGAGCACGGAAAAGTTGAGAAAACCTGAATTTTTATAAATTCACGATTTTCTCGAAAGGGGGTGTCAATAGAGTTTTTTAGGTTTGAATGACAAAAGTAAGTAACTGGATGAGCTACTAACTGAAACATTGCTTTTTTAAATCGTCCACAATATGGACAAGTTAGAGCACGAAAAAGTTGAGGAAAACTGAATGTTTACAAAATTCACGATTTTCGCGAAAAGTGGGTTAAAATGAGTTTTCCTAGGTTGAATGACAAAGTAAGTAAACTGGATGCGCTCACTAACTGAAAAATTGCTTTTTTTAAATCGTCCCCAATATTGCAAAGTTAGAAGACGAAAAGTTGAGAAATACTGAATTTTGGGTTCAAATGAGTTTTCTGGGTTGAATGACCAAAGTAAGTAAATTGATGAGCTACTAACTGAAACATTGCTTTTTAAAATCGTTCCCAATATTGACAAGTTAGAGCACGGAAAAGTTGAGGAAACTGGAATTTTTACAAATTCACGATTTTCCGAAAAATTGGGTTCTAAAATGAGTTTTCTGGGTTTGGAATGACAATGTAAGTAAACGAATGAGTACTAACTGAAACATTGCTTTTTTAAATAGTACCAATATTGACAAAGTTAGGAGCACGGAAAAAGTTGAGAAAACTGAATTTTACAAATTCACGATTTTCTCGAAAAAGTGGGTTCAAAATGGTTTTCTGCGGTGTGAATGACAAATGTAGTTAAAATGATACGCTACTAACTGAAACATTGCTTTTTTAAATCGTCCCAATATTGGCACAAAGTTAGAGCACGGAAAAGTTGAGAAAACTGAATTGTAACAAATTCACGATTTTCTCGAAAATGTGGGTTCAAAAGGAAGTTTTCTAGGTTTGAATGACAAATGTAGTAAACTGGATGCGATACTAACTGAAACATTGCTTTTTTAAATCGTGCCAATATTGGCAAAGTTAGAGCACGGAAAAAGTTGAGAAAACTTGAATTTTGTACAATTCCAACGATTTTCTCGGAAAAAAGTGGGTTCAAATGAGTTTTCTAGGTTTGAATGACACAAAAGTAAGTAAACTGTTACGCTATAACTGAAAACATTGCTTTTTTAAATCGTGCCAATATGGCAAAGTTAGAGCACGGAAAAGTTGAGAAAATTTTTGGGGGGAATTTTTACAAATTCACGAATTTTTCGAAAAGCGGGTTCAAAATGAGTTTTCTAGGTTTGAATGGCAAAAGTAAGTAAATGGATGCCGCTACTAACTGAAACATTGCTTTTTTAAATTCGTCCCAATAGTGGCAAAGTTTCAGAGCCACGGAAAAGTTGAGAAAACTGAATTTTTTTATAAATTCACGATTTTCTCGAAAAGTGGGGTCAAAATGAGTTTTCGAAGGTTTGAATGACAAAGGTCAAGTAAATATGTGATACGCTACTAACTGAAACATGCGTTTTTTAAAGGTCCCAATATTGACAAAGTTAGCGCACGGAAAAAGGGAGAATACGAATTTTTGCAAATTCACGATTTTCTTTTTTTTTTTTTTTCTCGAAAAGTGGGTTTCAAAATGAGTTTTCTAGGTTTTTAAATGACAAATGTAAGTAAACTGGATGAGCTACTAACTGAAACAGTGCTTTTAAATGTCCCAATTTTGAAAAAGTTAGAGCACGGAAACGTTGAGGAATCTGAATTTTTACAAATTCACGATTTTCTCGAAAAGTGGGTTCATCAATGAGGTTTTCTGGGTTTGAATGACAAATTAAGTAAACTGAATGAGCTACTAAATGGAAACATTGCTTTTTAACATCGTCCCAATATTGACAAAGTTTAAAGCACGGAAAAAGTTGAGAAAACTGAATTTTTACAAATCACGATTTCTCGAAAAGTGGGTTCAAAAGAGTTTTCTGGGTTTGAATGCAAATGTAAGTAAACTGGATACGCTACTACAACCTAAAAACATTGCTTTTTTAAATCGGTCCCAATATTGGGCAAAATGTTAGAGCACGGAAAAGTTGAGAGAAAAACTGAATTTTTACAAATTCACGATTTCTTCGAAAAGTGGGTTCAAAATGAGTTTTCTAGGTTTGAATGACAAATGTAGGGTAAACTGTATGAGCTACTAATGAAACATTGCTTTTTTAAATAGTCCCAAATTGGACAAAGTTTAGAGCACGGAAAGTTGAGAAAAACTGAATTTTACCAATTCACGATTTCTCGAAAATTGGTTAAAAATTAGTTTAGGTTGAATGACAAAAGTAAGTAAACTGAGATGCGCCTACTAACTGAAACATTGCTTTTTAATCGTCCCAATTTTGGAAAAGTTAGAGCACACGGAAACGTTGAGAAAACTGAATTTTTACAAATTCAAGATTTTCTCGAAAAGTGGGTTCAAAATGCGTTTTCTGGGTTTGAATGACAAATGTAGGTAAACTAGATACGCTTACTAACTGGAAACATTGCTTTTTTAAATCGTGCCAATATTGGCAAAGTTAGAGCACGGAAAATGTTGAGGAAAACTGAATTTTCAAATGTGACGATTTCTCGGAAAAAGGGCGTTCAAAATAGTTTTCTAGGTTTGAATGACAAAAGTAAAGTAAACCTGGATGCCCGCTACTAACTGAAACATTGCTTTTTTAAATCGTGCCAATATTGGACAAACAAGTTAGAGCACGAAAAGTTGAGAAAACTGAATTTTTTACAAATTCACGATTTCTCGAAAAGTAAAACTGGGGGTTCAAATGAGTTTTCTGGGTTTGAATGACAAATGTAAGAAATGGATACGCTACTAACTGAAAAAAAAAACAACATTGCTTTAAATCGTCCCAATATTGGGAAGTTAGAGCACGGAAAAGTTGAGAAAACTGAATTTGTACAAATCACGATTTCTCGAAAGTGGGTTCAACATGAAAAAAAAACGAAAGTTTTCTAGGTTTGAATGACAAATGTAGGTAAAACTGGATACGCTACTAAATGAACATTGCTTTTTCAAATCGTCCCAATTTGCGAAAAGTTAGAGCACGGAAAAGTTGAGGAAACTGAATTTTTACAAATTCACGATTTTCTCGAAAAGTGGGTTCAAATGAGTTTTCTGGGTTGAATGACAATGTAAGTAAATATGAATTAGATACTAACTGAAACATTGCTTTTTTAACAATCGTCCCAATATGACAAAGTTAGAGCACGGAAAAGTTGAGAAAACTGAATTTTAAAATTCACGATTTTCTCGAAAAGTGGGTCCAAAATGAGTTTTCTGGGTTGAATGACAAATGTAGGCTAAACTAGTACGATACTTAACTGAAACATTGCTTTTTTAATCGTCCCAATATTGGCAAAGTTAGAGCACGGAAAAGTGAGAAAACTGAAATTTTTCCAAATCACGATTTCTCGAAAAGTGGGTTCAAATGAGTTTTAGGTTTGAATGACAAAAAGTAAGTAAATTGATGCGCTACCTAACTGAAACATGCTTTTTTAAATCGTCCCAATTTTGGCAACCAAAAAAAAAAAAAAAAAAAAAAAAAAGGGTTAGAGCACGGAAAAAGTTGAGAAAAATGAATTCTTACAAATTACGATTTTCTCGCAAAAGTGGGTTTAAAAAATGAGTTTTTCTAGGTTGGAATGGACAAAGTAACTAAATGGATAACGCTATCTAACTGAAACATTGCTTTTTTTAATCCGTGACAATATTGCAAAGTTAGAGAACGGAAAAGTTGAGAAAAACTGAATTTTTACAAATTGACGATTTCTCGAAAAATGGGTTCAAAATTAGTTTCTAGGTTGAATGACAAAAGTAAGTAAACGGATGCGTAATAACTGAAACATTGCTTTTTTAACTCATCCAAATATTGGCAAAGTATAGAGCACGGAAAAGTTGAGAATTATGCATTTTTACAAATTCACGATTTTCTCGAAATGGTTCAAAATTTAGTTTTCTAGGTTTGAATGACAAAAGTAAGTAAACTCGGATACCCTCCAAACTGAAACATTGCGTTTTTAAATCGTCCCAATATGGCAAAGTTAGAGCACGAAAAGTTAAGAAACAAGAATTTTTACAAATTCACGATTTTCTCGAAAAGGGTTTCAAAATGAGTTTTCTAGGTTGATTGAAAAAGTAAGTAAAAACATGGATAACTCCTCTAACATGAAACATTCTTTTTAAATGTGCCAATATTGAGCAAAGTTAGAGCACGGAAAAGTAGAAAACTGAATTTTTACAAATTCACGATTTTCTCGTAAAGTAAGGTTAAAAATGGAGTTTTCTAAGTTTGAATGACAAATGTAAGTAAACTGGGATGACTACTAACTGTGAAACAAGTGCTTTTTTTAAATCGTCCCAATATGACAAAGCTTGAGCACCGGAAATGTGAGAAAACAAAATTTTTTACAAATCAACGATTTCTCGAAAAGTGGTTCAAAATGAGTTTTCTAGGTTTGAATGTAAAAAGAATGTAAACTGGATAAGCCACTAACTGAAACATTGTTTTTTTTAAATCGTCCCAATATTGGAAAAGTAAGGCAGGGAAAAAAGTTGAGAATACTAAAATTTTTACATATTACGTTTTTCTTGAAAAGTGGGTTAAAAAGATTTTCTAGGTTTGAATGACAAAGTAAGTAAAACGGAGCGCTACTAATGAAACTTTGGCTTTTTAAATGCCCCCATATTAAAAAAAGTTGAGCACGGAAAAGTTAAAAATACTAAATTTTTTCAAATTCCGTTTTTCTCGAAAAGTGGTTAAAAATGAGTTTTTGGGTTTGAATGACAAAAGTAAGTAAACTGGTGCGCAAAATGAACATTGCTTTTTAAAATTTGCCCAATGGGGCCAAAGTAGAGCACGGAAAAGTTGAGAAAACTAAAATTTTTTTTTTTAAAATTTTCCGATTTTCTCGAAAAGGGTTTAAAAATGAGTTTTTAGGTTTGAATGAAAAAGTAAGAAAAACTGGAGCGCACTAACTGAAACATTGTTTTTTTTAAATCGTCCCAATTTTGGCAAATTTAGAGCACGGAAAAGTTGAGAAAACTGAATTTTTACAAATTCACGTTTTTTCCGAAAAGTGGGTTCAAAAGATTTTTCGGGTTTGAATGACAAAAGTAAAAATGGATGCGCTACTAACTGAAACCCCGTTTTTTAAATAGTCCAATATGGCAAGTTGACCCCCGGAAAAGTTGAGAAAACTAAATTTTTCCCAAAATTCCAGATTTTTCGAAAAGGGGTTCAAAATGGTTTCTGGTTTTGAATGACAAAATAAGTAAAGGGATGACTACTAACTA
Source organism: Drosophila nebulosa (assembly GCA_024703675.1). Lineage (NCBI taxonomy): Eukaryota > Metazoa > Arthropoda > Insecta > Diptera > Drosophilidae > Drosophila > Drosophila nebulosa. Next base: position 2,759 of record JANFPS010000137.1, on the reverse strand, counting down.
AAACTTTGCTTTTTTAAATCGTCAATTTTGGCAAAGTTAGAGAGGGAAAAAGTTGAAAAAACAAAAATTTTTAAAATTCAGATTTTCTCGAAAAGGGGGTTCAAATGAGTTTTCTAGGTTTGAATGAAAAAAAGTAAGTAAAGGGATCCCTACTATCGCAAAATTGCTTTTTAAATGGCCCAATATTGGCAAAAGTTAGAGCAAGGAAAAGTTGAGAAAAATGAATTTTACAAATTTCCCACTTTTTTTCTCGAAAAGGGGTAAAAATGAGTTTTTTTGGTTTTGAATGCAAAAGTAAGTAAACGGATGATCTACTAACTAAAAACTTTGCTTTTTAAATCGTCCCCATTTGGCAAATTTAAAGAGCACGGAAAATTTGAAAAAACTAAATTTTTAAAAATCACGTTTTTCTCAAAAAGGGGGTTTCAAAATGATTTTTTCTGGGTTTGAATGACAAAAGTAAGTAAACTGGTGAGCTACTAACAAAAAAACATTGCTTTTTTAAATGTCCCCATATTGGAAAAAAGTTAGAGCAGGGAAAAAAGTTGAGAATACTGAATTTTTACAAATTCAAGTTTTTCTAAAAAATTTGGGGTTAAAAGGGTTTTCTGGGTTTTGAATGAAAATGTAAGAAAAACTGGATGCGCTATTTGAAAGAGGCTTTTTTTAAATCGTCCCAATATTGGCAAAGTAGAGCACGGAAAATTTGAGAAAACTGAATTTTTAAAAAATTACGATTTTCGAAAAGGGGTTCAAATGTTTTTTTAGGTTTAAATGCCCAAAAAAGTAAGAAAATGGATGCGTACTATCTAAACTTTGCTTTTTTAAATGCCCAATATTGGCAAATTTAGAGCACAAAAAAGTGAGAAAACTGAATTTTTACAAATTCACGTTTTTCTCAAAAAGTGGGAAAAAAAAAAAAAAATGGTTTTCTAGGTTTGAATGAAAAAGTAATAAACTGGATGCGCTACTAACTGAAACTTTGCATTTTTAAATCGTCCCAATTTTGGCAAATTTGGCCCGGGGAAAAGTTGAGAATACTGAATTTTTAAAAATTCCGATTTTTTTTAAAAAAGTGGGTTCAAAAAGTTTTCTGGGTTGAAGACAAAAGTAAGTAAACGGATGCGCTATAACTGAAACATTGCTTTTTTAAATCGTCCCCATTTTAAAAAAAATTTAGAGCACGGCAAAGTTGAGAAAATAAATTTTTTACAAATTCACGATTTTCCGAAAAGGGGGGTTCAAATGAGTTTTCGGGTTTGAATGGCAAAAGTAAGTAAACGGGATGCGTACTAACTGAAAATTGCTTTTTAAATCGTCAACATTGGAAAATTTAGAGCAAAAAAAAAGTTGAGAAACTGAATTTTTACAAATCACGATTTTTCGAAAAGGGGGTTAAAAATTTATTTTTCAGGTTTGAATGAAAAAAAAGTAAGTAAACTGGATGAGTACTAACTAAAACATGTTTTTTTAAATCGTCCCCATTTTGGCAAAAGTTAGAGCACGGAAAAGTTGAGAAAACTAAATTTTTTACAAATTCACGTTTTTTTTTTCCGAAAAGTGGGTTAAAATGATTTTTCTAGTTTTGAATAAACAAAAGTAAGAAAAGGAGCGCTACTATCTGAAAGATTGCTTTTTTAAATCGTCCCAATTTTGGGCAAAGTTTGGGAAGCCCCCGGAAAATTTGAGAAAAAAAATTTTTACAAATTCACGTTTTTCTCAAAAAAGGGGGTTCAAAATGATTTTTTTCGGGGTTTTGAATGACAAAAGTAAGTAAAACTGGATGCGAAACAACTGAAACTTTGCTTTTTTAAATCTTTCCCAATATTGGGCAAAAGTAGAGAAGGGAAAAAGTTGAAAAAAACTGAATTTTAAAAATTTCCGATTTTCTCAAAAAGTGGGTTTCCCAAAAAAAGTTTTCTGGGTTTTGAATAAAAAAAAAAGAAAAGTAAACGGGATGCCCCTATAACGAAACTTTCCCTTTTTTTTTAAACGTCCCAAATTTGGAAAAAATTAGAGCACAGAAAAGTTAAAAAAATTACTGAATTTTTAAAAATTTCACGATTTTCAAAAAAAGGGGGGCCCAAAATTTGATTTTTCTGGGTTTGGAATGAAAAAAAGTAAGAAAAAGGGATGCGCTATTTAAACTGAAAATTTTTTTTTTTAAAAATCGCCCCAAATATTGGCAAATTTAGGAGAACGAAAAATTTTGGAAAACTTTTTTTTAAAAATTCACGTTTTTTCCCGAAAAGGGGGTTTTAAATTTATTTTTCTAGTTTGAATGAAAAAAAGTAAGTAAATTTGGACCCGCTACTATCTGAAACATTGTTTTTTTAAAATCGTCCCAATTTTGGGGCCCAAAGTTGGGAGAAAGGGAAAAAGTTATGAGAAACTAAATTTTTACAAATTCACGATTTTTCAAAAAGGGGGTTAAAAAATGAGTTTTTGGTTTTAAATGACAAAAGTAAGTAAATGGTGCGCTATTTAACAAAAACATTGTTTTTTTTAAATGTCCCAAGTTGGCAAAGTTAGAGCCAAAAAAAGTTGAGAAAAACTAAATTTTTTTACAAATTCCGATTTTCCCAAAAAAGTGGGTTCAAAATTAGTTTTTAGGTTTGAATGACAAAATTTAAGAAAAAACGGGATGAGCTACTAACAAAAAAATTTGTTTTTTTTAAATGCCCCCCTATTGGCAAAGTTAGAGGCGAAAAGTTCAGAAAACTGAATTTTTAAAAAATTCACGATTTTTTTCGAAAAGT
>JANFPS010000136.1:0-32992 GCA_024703675.1 Drosophila nebulosa | reverse complement strand
CGATCCGGATCGACCTGTGCCGCCAGCAACGGTCACCAACAAAAAAAAGAGAAAAAAAAGCAGCCCAGCTCGGCATCGTCTGGCGCATCAACCAGACCAAGGACTGGTGAACGACAGCGTTACAAACAACGCCCCACAAATTATTTTTAACTATACACTGCGTTGCAAATTTTTTTTAATGCATTGCCACGCATATTTTTTTTATATAATTATACAAAACTTATGTACAATTGAGCGGAATCCCATCTGCCAGATACAAGTATGCCTGTAAAGGCTATACGAAAACATGTCACAAAATTGGCCAAAGTTAGAGCACGGCATGTGGAGAATTGTCCTGATCGATCTTAAATTTGCCAGATTAGTCAATTCTTACAAATTCACGTTTTTTTTGAAAAGTGGGTTCAAAATGAGTTTTCTAGGTTTGTATGACAAATAAAAGTAATCTGGATGAGCTTCTAACTAATATATTCATTGCTTTTTGTAGTCGTCCCAAAATTGGCAAAGTTAGAGCACGGCAAAATTGAGATATTGTCCTGATCAATCTTAAATGTGCCAGATTAGCAATTTTAAAAATCACGATTTTGTCAAAAAGTGGGTTCAAAATGAGTTTTCTAGATTTGTATGACAAATAAAAGTAATCTGGATGAGCTTCTAACTAATATATACTTTGCTTTTTGTACTCGTCCCAAAATTGGCAAAGTTAAAAGCACGGAAAATGAGATATCCTGATCGATCTGAAATTTGCCAGATTAGTAAATTTTTACAAATTCGCGATTTTGTCGAAAAGTGGGTTGAAAATGAGTTTTCTAGGTTTGTATGACAAAAAAAGTAATCTGGATTATCTAACTTATACATTCATTGATTTTTGTACTCATCCCAAAATTGGCAAAGTTAGAGCACGGCAAAGTTGATGTATTGTCCTGATCGATCTTAAATTCGCCAGATTAGTCAATTTTTACAAATTCACGTTTTGCTTGAAAAATGGGTTCAAAAAGAGTTTTCTAGGATTGAATGACAAATAAGATTAATCTAGTTGAGCTTCTACTAACTAATACATTCTGACAATTAAAAAGAATCTGGATGAGCTACTAACTAATACATTCATTGCTTTTCGTAATCGTCCCAATATTGGCAAAGTTAGAGCACGGCAATGTTAAGATTTTAAGATGTCAATTTTTACAAATTCATGATTTTCTCGAAAAGTGGGTTCAAAATTACTTTTCTAGGTTTTACAAATTCACGATTTTCTGGAAAAATGGTTTCAAAATGAGTTTTCTAGGTTTGAAAGCTGGATGAGCTACTACCTAAAACATTCATTGCTTTTTGTAGTCGTCCAAATTGGCCCAAGTTAAGAGCAGGCAAAGTTGATGTATTGTCCTGTGATCGATCTTAAATTTTGCCAAATTAGTCAATTTTTACAAATTCGCGATTTTTATTTTTTTTTTCTGTCGAAAAGGCGTTCAAATGAGTTTTCTAGGTTTGTATGACAAAAAAGTAATCTGGATTATCTAACTTATACATTCATTGATTTTTGTACTCATCCCAAAATTGGCAAAGTTAGAGCACGGCAAAGTTGATGTATTGTCCTGACGATCTTAATTTGCAGAGTAGTCAATTATTACAAAATTCACGATTGGCCGAAAAGTGGGTTGAAAACCAGTTTCTAAGGTTTTTAGACAAAAAAAAAATTCTGATGGAGCTTCTAATAATACATTATTGAATTTTGTACTCATCCCAAAAATTGCAAAAGTTAGAGCACTGCAAAGTTTATGTATTGTCCTTAATCTATCGAAAAATGGGTTCAAAATGAGTTTTCTAGGATTGATGACTAAATAAGATTAATTAAGTTGAGCTACTACTAACAATACATTCAGTTCTTTTTATTATCGTCCCAAATTGGCAATGTTAGAGCACGGCAAGTTGAGATTTTGTCCTGATCGATTAGTAAAACGATTAGTAATTAGTATGTTCGCTAGATTAGTAAACTTATTACAAATTCACGGATTCTAAAAAATGGGTTTCAAAATGAGTTTCTAGGTTTGAATGAAAAAATGAAAGTAAACTGCGATGAGCTACTTTACTATTATTCTATTGCTTTTGTAATCGTCCCTAAATTGGCAAAGTAAGAGTACAGCGAGATTGAGATTTTGTCCTGATCGATCTTAAATTCGCCAGATAAGTAAATTTTTAAAAAATCACGATTTTCTCGAAAAGTGGGTTCAAATGAGATTTCTAGGCTTGAATCACAAATAAGGTAATTGGAGAGCTGCTAACTTGTAGTATGTTGATGACAGAGAGGATTATGCCATATTATGTAGGAGTATAAAAATATAACAAGTGGTCATATGCCCATACTAAAAGAACAGTATGAGCGCAATAAACGAAGTGACACTTTGTCAACTCGCTTACAAACCAGCCAAGACCAATGCCGAATATGAACAGCCACTTATATGTAGACAGGCCTGCAGGTGAGATCTGTCAGGAAAGCATTAAAAGGGTCCGCAGGTGGCCTCCAGGCCCTAGGTTGCCACGCCATGGTACTTCGAGGGGATTTGATTTTCCCAAGCGCCCGTGTGTGGTAGGCAGACCGCCTACTACACCTACGAGGGATACTACCACTACACCGACGTTGGAGCTGCCATTTGCTTTCCGTTTTGCTTCGGCTGGTGCCAAAATGGTTTTTGAGCCCATAAACGAAGGCTTGGAAGCGCATTTTTGGAGCACAGTTTTATATGTGACCTTCCAATTCACTTGTCCAAGCGCGCGAAGGTCAGAGCCAAACAAAAACCTAGGAAACTCCGAACGATGATGCTGTGGAGATTCGTACATTGATCCCACAGCAATTTCTCTGTACAAAAAAGTGGAAATATAAGGAATTGAGCAGCTTATGGATGAAATTTTTTACTTATTACAATATTCATCAAGTAGACGCCAAAACTACTATCCTCGGAGCTCGCCTGCACCGAGAAAATCAAACCGCAACCAATTGATGTGCTCTAAAGCAAAACATTTGAGAAATCCTGTTTGCTGCGCGATCCGGATCCACCTGTGCTGCCAGCACCGGTCCCCCACCAAAAAAAAAAAAAGGGAAAAAAAGCAGCCAGCATCGGCATCGTCTGGCGCATCATGCCAGACCAAGGACTGGTGAACCGACAGCGTTACAAACAACGCCCAACAAATGCAAATTTTTTTTTAATGCATTGCCATGCATATTTTTTTTATATAATTATACAAAACTTATGTACAATTGAGCGGATCCTACTGGCCGCACAATATGGCCGTAAAGCTATACGAAAATGTCCAAAATTGGCCAATGTGAAATACACGCCAATGTTGAAATATTGGTTCTGATCGATCTAAATTTGCCAGATTAGTCAATTTTACAAATTTCCCGATGTTTTGAGAAGTGCGTTCAAAATGAGATTTCTAGGGTTTGTATGACAAAATAAGAGTAACATGGATGAAGCTGCTAACTAATACACATCGTTATTGTAGTCGTCCCAAAATTGCAAAGTTAGAGACCCGGCAAAGTTGATGTATTGTCCTACGACTTAAATTTGCCAGATTAGTCGATTTTGTCAAAAAGTGGGTTCAAAATGAATTTTCTAGGTTTGTATAACAAATAAAAGTAATCTGGATGGGCTTCTAACTAATATATTCATTGCTTTTTGTAGTCGTCCAAAATTGGCAAAGTTAAAGCCACGGCAAAATTGAGATATTGTACTGTCGATATTTAAATGGGCCAGATTAGTCAATTTTTACAAATTCACGACTTTGTCAAAATGAGGGTTCAAACGGAGGTTTCTAGGTTTGAATGACAAATGAAGGTAATCTGGATGAGCCACTACCTAAACATTCTGATTTTGTACTCATTCCCAAAAAATGGCAAAGTTAGAATTTCCGGCAAAGTTTATGTATTGTTCCTGCATCGACTTAATTCGCAGATTAGTCAATTTTTACAAATTCACGTTTTTCTCGAAAAATGGGTTCGAAAGGAGTTTTCTAGGATTGAATGACGAAGAAGATAATATAGTGAGATAAACAACTAAATACATCATTGCTTTTCTAATCGTCCCAAAATTGGCAAAGTAAGAGCACGGTAAAGTTGAGATTTTGTCCTGATCAATTTGTTTTGTAAATTTTTATAAAAAAGTGGGTTTAAAATAAATTTTTTAGGTTTGAATGCCAAATGAAAGTAAACTGGAGGAGCTACTTACTAATACATTCATTGTTTTTTGAAGTCGTCCCAAAATGGGCAAAGTTAGAGAACGCAAACGTTGAGAGATATCCTGTCGATCTTAAATTTACCAGATAGTCAATAATTTAAAAAATTCGCGATTTTGTCAAAAAGTTTCCAAAATGAGTGTTCAAATTTTGAATGACAAATAAGAGTAATCTGGATGAGCTACTAACTAATACATTCATTGGTTTTTGTAATCGTCCCAAAATTGGTAATGTTAGAGCACGGAAAAGTTGAGAATTTGTCCTGATCGATCTTAAATTCGCCAGATTAGTCAATTTCTAAATTCACGATTTTTTCGAAAAGTGGGTTTAAAATGAGATTTCTAGGTTTGAATGACAAATAAAAGTAGTCTGGATGAGCTACTAACTAATTTGTTGGCAAAGTTAAAGCACGGCAAAGTTGAGATATTATCCTGATCGATCTTAACTTTGCCAAATTAGTCAATTTTTACAAATTCGCGATTTTTTCGAAAAGTAGGTTAAAAAAGAGTTTTCTAGAATTAAATGACGCATAAAAGTAATCTGGATGAGCTACTAACTAATACATCAAAATGGTAAAGGTTAGAGCACCGCAAAGTGAGGTTTTAGTTGGTCGATTGTAAAAATCATATGTTCGTTACATAAAATTTTTTGCAAACTCCCGTTTTCTGAAAAAATGGGTTCAAAATGAGTTTGTAGGTTTGAAGACAAATGAATGTAAGATGGATGAGCTGCTAACTAATACATTCATCGCTTTTGTAATCGTTCCAAAATTGGCAAAGTTAGAGCACGGCAAAGTTGATGTATGGTCCTGATCGATCTTAAATTTGCCAGATTAGTCAATTTTTACAAAATTCACGTTTTTTTTGAAAATGTGGGTTCAAAATGAGTTTTCTAGGTTTAATATAAAAAAAGTAATAGGATGAGTCTAACTAATATCTTCATTGCTTTTGTAGTCGTCCCAAAAATTGGCAAAGTTAAGCACGCAAAATGCGATTGTCCTCATCGATCTTAAATTCGCCAAGTTAGTCAATTTTTACAAATTCACGTTTTTTCTCGAAAAAGTGGGTTCAAAATTAGATTTCTAGGTTTGTTTGACACATAAAAGTAATCTGGATGAGCTGCCAACTAATAGATTCATCGCTTTTTGTAGTTGTCCCAAAATTGGCAAAGTTAGAGCACGGCAAAATTAGATTTTTGCCTGATCGACTAAATTCGCAGGATTAGTCAATCTTACAAATCACGATTTTCTCGAAAAGTGGGTTAAATGAGTTTTCTAGGTTAAATGACAAATGGAAATAATCTAGGATGAACCATACTTATAATAATAATATATTCGCTTTTTTGTAATCGTCCCAAAAATTGCAAAATTTAGAGACGGCAAAAATTTATGTATGTCATGATGATCTTAATTTGCAGATTAGAATTTTACAAATTCCCAATTTTCGTCAAAAGGTGGTTCAAAATGAGTTTTCTAGAGTTTGTATGACAAATAAAGTAATCTGGATGAGCTTCGAACTAACAAATCATTGCTTTTATAGTCGTCCCAAAATGGCAAAGTTAAAGCACGGCAAAATTATGTATTGCCTGATCGATCTTAAATTTGCCAGATTAGTAATTTTTACAAATCCCAATTTTGTCAAAAGGTGGAGTTCAAAATGCGTTTTCTAGGTTGTTTGGACAAATAAAAGTAAATCTGGATGAGCTGCTTACTAAATATAGGATTGCTTTTTGTAGTCGTCCAAAAATTGGCAAAGTTAGAGCACGGCAAAGTTGATGCTTTGTCCTAATCGATCTTAAATTTTGCAGATTAGTCAATTTTTAAAAATGCACGCTTTTGTCAAAAAGTGGGTTCAAAATGAGTTTTCTAGGTTTGTATGACAAATAAAAGTAATCTGGATGAGATTCTTATGATCTATTCATTCGCTTTTTGTATTGTCCAAAATTGGCAAAGTTAGAGCACGGCAAAGTTGATGTATTGTCCTGATCGATCTTAATATCGCCAGATTAGTCAATTTTTACAAATTCCGTTTTTCTCGAAAAGTGGGTTCAAAATGAGTTTTCTAGGTTTGTATGACAAATAAAAGTAATCAGGATGAGTTTCTAAAACTAATACTTTCATGCTTTTATAGTCGTCCCAGAAATTGACAAAGTTAAAGCACGACAAATTGAGATATTGTCTGATCGATCTGAAAATCGCCAGATTAGTCAAATTTTTACAAATTACGTTTTTCTCGAAAAGTGGGTTCAAAATGAGTTCTAGAATTAAATGACGCATAAAAGTAATCTGGATGAGCTACTAACTAATACAAAAATTGGCAAAGTTAGAACACGGCAAAGTTGAGGTTTTTTTCCTGATCGATTAGTAAATCGATATGTTCGCTAGATTAAAATTTTTTTGCAAATTCACGTTTTTCCGAAAAAATGGGTTCAAAATAAGTTTGTAGGTATTGAATGACAAAGAATGTAAGCTGGATGAGCTGCGAGACTAATTTACATCATCGCTTTTTGTATGTCCCAAAATTGGCAAAGTTAGAGCATGGCAAAGTTGATGTATTCTCCTGATTGATCTTAAATTTGCCAGATTAGTCAATTTTTACAAATTCACGTTTTTCTCGAAAAGTGGGTTAAAAGAGTTTCTAGGTTTGTGTGAAATAAAAAGTAATCTGGATGAGCTTCTTACTAATATATTCATTGCTTTTTGTAGTCGTTCCCCAAAATTGGCAAGTTAAAGACGGCAAAATGAGATTTTGTACCTCATCGATCTTAAATTCGCCAGAATTAGTCAATTCTTACAATTCACGATTTTCTCGAAAGTGGGTTTGAAAAAGTTTTCTAGTTTAAATGACACAATGAAAATAATCTGGATGAGCTACTTACTAATCATTCATCGCTTTGCAATCGTCCCAAAAATTGGCAAAGATAGAGCCCGGCAAAGTTTATGTTATTGTCCTGATCGATCTTAAATTGCAGATTAAATCAATCTTTATAAAATTAACGATTTTTTTCGACAAGTGGGTTGCAAAATGAGGATTCTAGACATTAAGTGACAAATAAAAAAGTAATCTGGATGACGCTACTAACTAAAAATTCATTGCTTTTGTAATTCGTCCAAAATTGGCAAAGGTTAGAGCAAGGCCAAAGTTGAGGATTTTGTCTGATCGATTAGTAAATCGATTATTTTATTAGTATGTCGCTAGGACTAGATTTTGCCTGATCGATTTTAAGATTCCGCTAGATAACTCAATTTTACAAATTCACGATTCTGCAAAAAATAAGATCAAATGAGTTTCTAGGTTTTAATGATAAATGAAAGTAATCTGGAGGGCTTACTAACCAATCCATTAATTGCTTTTTGTAATTTGACCCAAAATTGGCAAAGGTAGAAGCACGGCAAAGTGAGATTTCGTCTGATCGCCATCCTAATTCGCCAGATTAGTCAAGTCTTACACTTCACGATGTTTTCAAATGTGGGTTCAAAATAGATTTCTTGATTTGAATGACAAATAAGAGTTATCTGGATGAGCTGCTAAACTAATATATTATCATGCTTTTTGTAGTCGTGACAGAATGGCATAAGTTAGCGCCACGGCAAAGTTGATGTATTGTCCTGATCGATCTTAAATTCGCCAGATTAGTCAATTCTTACAAATTCATGATTGTTTTGAAAAGTGGGTTCAAAATGAGATTACTAGGTTTGTATGACAAATAAGAGTAATCTGGATGAGCTGCTAACTAATTACATTCTCCGCTTTTGTAGTCGTCCCAAAATTGCAAAGTTAGAGCACGGCAAAGTTAATGGATTGTACTGGATCGATCTTAAATTGCCAGATAGTCAATTTTTCAAAATTCACGAATTTTGTCAAAAAGTGGGTTCAAAATGAGTTTTTTAGGTGTGAATGACAAATAAAATTAATCTATGTAGTGAGCTGCTAACTAATACATTCATCGCTTTTTCTAATAGTCCCAAAGTTGGCAAAGTTGGAGCACTGCAAAGTTTAGAGTTTGTCCTGATCGATCTTAGATTCGCTAGTTAACTCAATTTTTACAAATTCACGATTTTCTGCAAAAATAAGATCAAAATGAGTTTTCTAGGTTTTCATGATAAATGAAAATAATCTGAATGAGCTACTAACTAATACATTTATTGCTTTTTGTAATTGACCCAAAATTGGCAAAGTTAGAGCACGGCAAATTTAAGATTTTGTCCTGATCGATTAGTAAATCGATTATTTATTAGTATGTTCGCTAGACTAGATTTGTCCGATCGATTTTAGAATTCGCCTAGATAACTCAATTTTTACAAATTCACCGATTGTCTGCAAAAAATAAGATCAAAATGAGGCTTTCTAGGTTCTAATGATAAATGAAAAGGTAATCTGGATGGGCTAACTAACCACTCACAATTTATTGCTTTTTGTAATTGACCCAAAATTGGCAAAGGTAGAGCACAGCAAATTAAAATTTTGTTTTGATCGATCCTAAATTCGCCAGATTAGTCAATCGTACAAATTCACGATTGTTTTGAAATGTGGGTTAAACTGAGATTTCTAGGTTGTATGGACAAAAAAGAGTTAATATGGATGAGCTGACAACTAATTACATTCATCGCTTTTGTAGGCGACCTAAAATTGGCAGTTACGAGCCGGCAAATTTATGTATGTCCGATCGATCTTAAATTTGCCAGATTAATCAATTTTTATAAATTAACGATTTTTTCGACAAGTGGGTGCAAAATGAGATTTCTAGAATTAAGTGAGAAATAAAAGTAATCTGGATGAGCTACTAACTAAAACATTCATTGCTTTTTGTAATCGTCCCAAAATTGGCAAAGTTGAGATTTTGTCCTGATCGATTAGTAAATCGATTATTTATTAGTATGTTCGCTAGATTAGTAACTTTTTACAAATGCAAGACAAAAATGTGTGCCACCCTTGAATGAATGGAAAAAAAGGGTTCAAAATGAGTCTTCTAGGTTTGAATGGACAAATGAATGAGCTGGCTGAGCTACCTACACGAATATAATCCATTACGTTTTGTAAATCGTTCGAAAATTGGCAAATTTAGAGTACAACAAAGTTGAGGTTCTGTCCTGATGGATCTTAAATTCGCCAGATTAGTCAATTTTTGTAAATTCATGATTTTATCGAAACAGTGGAGTTCAAAATAAGTTTTCTATTTTAAATGACAAATGAAAGTAAATATGAAGAGCTACTAACTAATTATTCATTGTTTTTGTAATCGTCCCTAAATTGGCAAAGTAAGAGCACGGCAAAGTTGAGATTTTGTCCTGATCGATCTTAAATTCGCCAAACTAGTCAATATTTAAAAAATCACGATTTTCTCGAAAATGGGTTCAAAATGAATTTTTAGGTTTGAATAACAAATGGAAGTAAACTGGATGAGCTACTAACTAATACAATCATTGCTTTTTGTAGTCGTCCCAAAATTGGCAAAGTAAGAGCACGGCAAAATTGATATATTATCCTAATGGATCTTAAATGTGCCAGATTAGTCAATATTGACAAATTCAGCGATTTTTTCGAAACATGGGTCAAAATGAGTGTCTAGGTTTGAATGACAAAATTAGAGTAAACTGGATGGCTACTAATAATTTATAATGTTTTGTAATCGTCTCAAATGGCAAAGTAAGAGCACGCAAAGTTTGGTATTGTCTGGTGATCTTAATTTGCCAGATTACTAAATTTTTACAAATTCACGATTTTCTGGAAAACTAAGATCAAAATGAGTTTTCTAGGTTTTAATGATAAATGAAAGTATTCTGTTTGGGGTACTAACTATTAAATTCATTGCGTTTTGTAATCGTCTGAAAAATTGGCAAAGTTAGAGCACGGCAAAGTTGAGATTTTATCCTGTTCGATCCTAAATTCGCCAGATTAGTCAATTCTTACAAATTCACGATTGTTTGGAAAAGTGGTTTCAAAATGACATTTATAGGCTTGTATGAAAAATAAGAGTATTCTAGATGAGCTGCTAACTAACAGTATTGAAGGACCCTAGGTGGCCACGCCATGGCTACTTCGAGGGATTTAATTTTCCCAAGCGCCAATGTGTGGTAGGCAGACGCCTTACTTACACCTACGAGGGATACTTCACTTTACACCGACGTTAGAGCTGCCAATTTGCTTTCCGTTTTGCTTTGGCTGGTGCCAAAAATTCTTGAGCCCATAGACGGAAGGCAATGAAGCGCATTTTTGGAGCACAGTTTTATATGTGACCTTCCCAATTGATATGTCCAACGCGCCGGAAGGTGTCGGAGCCATACAAACCTAGGAACTGCAGAACGATGATGCCGTGGATATTCGTTACATTGATTACCCCAGCAATTTCTATATACAAAAAGTGGAAAATATCAAGGAATTTGAGCAACTTATAAATGAAATGTTTACTTATTACACTATTCATCAAGTAGGGCCAGAACAACTGATCCTCGGAGCTCGCCTGCACCGAGAAATCAACCGCAACCAATTGATACATTATCGGCAGCTTTAATTTTGTCTGATAACTTTGGAATGGCGTACTGAGTTTCCATTTTTTTCTTGTCTTGTGATTTCTGATTAATTTAATCATAAACCTGTTTATCGGCACAGAATTCAAGGATTTGTTCATTCAACGATTTCTTAGTCTCCGGTAATTAACCCATCGGAAATTTATAGTCTTCACTGTCGTAAATTACCCATAAATTCTCAACCTAAATTGAGTGAGAAATTTGATAATATTATCACTAATGGCATAATTAGACACACCTTTCAGTTGAACTTGTTGCGTGAATAATGGCAGGGACGGTATCTTTATTATTTATTTATATATATTACCCTTCGACATTTATATGATTGTTAAAAGTGGCTCCTTTTCTGCATGAGGGGGCAGAAGTTACTTGTCAACCATGCGGAGGTTTCTATTGCTCAACCAATTGCCAACGAAAGGATGGCAAAAATCATCGTGTATATATGCTTTCCAATGCCTGCTTGGTATATCCTCAGGCATTTCGGCCTATTTTCGAAAAAAGGAAAACGTGACACCGAACCAACCATAGGGGCGGAAATCGCTGTGCCATTGAATCGTCAAAGATGACAATTTCAAAAGTGTATACAGTAACAGAGACAGAGTTTTCAATAACAATACCCTAAATAATAACTCTTGTAATTTGTAAAATGTAAATCTAAAGCCAATTTGGTTTCTCCTAGAACCTAGTGTAGTGGGGAGTCTTTCTATATGCCCCCTGGCTGTTTTCTGAGCCCTAATTCTAATTAGCATTATTTTCAAAGTTACCTTGAGCCCTTATAGGTCTCCCTCCTCCGCAGCGGCCTGGTTTAAATTTCACAACTATATTCTATTACTTATTGTTTTCTATTGCGATGAGAGAAATAGAATCACTTCCTCTGTCGTTAGCATTTCTTAGCATATATGGATGAGCTACCAGCTAATGCATTCATTGTTTTTTGAAGTCGTCCCAAAATGGGTAAAGTTAGAGCACGGAAAAGTTGAGACATATCCTGATCGATCTTAAATTTACCAGATAGTCAATATTTACAAATTCGCGATTTCTCGAAAAGTTTCCAAGATGAGTGTTCTAAGTTTGAATGCAATAAAAGTAATCTGGATGAAGCACTTACTAAATTTATTCTTTGCTTTTGTAATCGTCCTAACTTGGCAAAGTAAAAGCACAGCGAAGTTGAGAGTTTGTCCTGATCGATCTTAAATTCGCCAGAGTAGTAAATTTTTCTAAATTCACGATTTTTTCGAAAAGTGGGTTAAAAATGAGAGTTCTAGGTTTGAATGACAAATAAAAGTAGTCGGAGAGCTACAAAACTAATTCGTGCAAAGTAAAGCAGGGCTAAGTTTGATATATTGTCCTGATCGATTAGTAAAATCGATATGTTCGCCTAGATAATTTTTTTGCAATTCACGTTTTCTGAAAAAATTAGGTTCAAATGAGCTTTTATGTTTGAATGGACAAAGATGTAAAGCTGGACGAGCTATTACTAATTAAACATTCATTGATTTTTGTATCGTCCCAAAAATTGGCAAAGTTAGGGCACGGCAAATAGAGATTTTGTTCTGATCGATCTAATTCGCAGATTAGTCAATTTTTATAAATTCACGATTTTATCGAAAAGTGGGTTCAAAATGAGTTTTCTAGGTTTGAATGACAAATAAAAGTAATCTGGATGCGCTAATAACTATTTCATTGGTAAAGTAAGAGCCCGGCAAAGTTGAAATATTGACCTGATCGATCTTTAATTTGTCAAATTAGTCAATTTTTACAAATTCGCGATTTTCTCGAAAAGTGGTTTCAAAATTAGTTTTCGAGATTTAAATGACAAATAAGAGTAATCTGGACGAGCTACTAACTAATACATTCATTGCTTTTTGTAATCGTCCCAAAATTGGCAAAAGTTAGGAGCATCCAAAGTTGAGATTTTTGTCCTGACGATTAGTAAATCGATTAGTAATTAGTATGCTCGCTAGATTAGAAAATTTATACAAATTCACGTTTTTGAAGAAATAGATTCAAAAATTAGTTTCTAGTTTGAATGGACAAATGAATGTAAGATGGATGAGCTACTTACTAATACATTCATTGGTTTTTGTAATCGTCCCAAATTTGCCAGATTAGTAAATTTTTATAAATTCACGTTTTTCTCGCAAAGTGGGTTCAAAATGGGATTTCTAGAATTAAGTGACAAATAAAAGTAATCTGGATGAGCTGCTAACTAATACATTCTTTGCTTTTTGTAATCGTCCAAAAAATTGGCAAAGTTAGAGCACGGCAAAGTGAATTTTTGCCTTGACGATAGTGAATCGATTATTTATTAGTTGTTCGCTAGCATAAGTAACTTTTACAAATGCAAGAAAAAATGAAAAAATTAAATGAAATGAAAAAATGGGTTCAAAATGAGTTTTCTAGGTTTGAATGACAAATGAATGAATATAAGCTGGATGAGCTACTAACTAATATATTCATTGCGTTTTGTAATCGTCCGAAAAATTGGCAAATTTAGAGCACAACAAAGTTGAGGTTTTGTCCTGATGGATCTTAAATTCGCCAGATCATGTCAATTTTGTAAATACGATGTTATCGAACAGTGGGTTCGAAATAAGGTTTATAGGTTTAATGACAATGAAAGTAAAACGGATGAGCTACTAACTAATTTAGTCATGTTTTTGTAATCGAGCCCCTACTTGGCAAAGTAAGAGCACGGAAAGTTGAGATTTGTCAGATCGATCGTAAATTCGCCAAATAGTCAATTTTAAAAAAACACGATTTCTCGAAAAGTGGGTTCAAATAAGTTTTCTAGGTTTGAATGACAAATGAAAGTAGACTGGAGGAGCTACTAGCTAATACATTCATTGCTTTTTTGTAGTCGTCCCAAAATTGGCAAAGTAAGAGCACGGCAAAGTTGAGATATTATCCTGATCGATCTTAAATTCGCCAGATTAGTCAATATTGACAAATCACGATTTTCCGAAAAATGGGTTCAAAATGAGTGTTTCTAGTTTGGAATGAAAATTAGAGTAAACTGGATGAGCTATAACAATTATTCAGTGTTTTTGTAATCGTCTCAAAATTGGCAAAGTAAGAGCACGGCAAAGTTTATGTATTATCCTGGGCGATATTAAATTTTGCCCGATACTGAATTTTACAAATTCACGATTTTCTGGAAAAGAAGATAAAAGAGTTCTGCGGTTTTAATGATAAATCGAAAGTAATTGTTGGGGTACTAACTAATAAATTCAGTGCGTTGTAATCGTCTGAATAATTGGCAATGTTAGAGCACGCAAACTTGAGATTTTATCAGATCGATCCTAATTCGCCAGATTAGTCAATTCTTCCACAAATTCACGATTGTTTGGAAAAGTGGTTCAAAAATGACATTTATAGGCATTGTTATGAAAAAAAATAAGAGTATCGGATGAGCTGCTAAACTTGTAGTATGTTGTATGACAGATAGGCATATGCCCACAGTATTGAAGGTCCCTAGGTGGCCACGCCATGGCTACTTCGAGGGATTTTATTTTCCCAAGCGCCCGTGTGTGGTAGGCGATCGGTACTCCACTAACGAGGGGATACTTCCACTACACCGACGTTGGAGCTGCCATTTGCTTTCCGTTTTGCTTCGGCTGGTGCCAAAATGGTTTTTGAGCCCATAGACGAAGGCTTGAAGCGCATTTTTTGGAGCACAGTTTTATATGTGACCTTCCAATTGACTGTTTACTTATTACACTATTCATCAAGTAGGGCCAGAACAACTGATCCTAGGAGCTCGCCTGCACCGAGAAATCAACCGCAACCAATTGAAGTGCTTCTACAGCAAAACATTTGAGGAATATCCTGTTGCCCTGCGCCCCAATCCGGATCCACCTGTGCCGCCAGCACCGGTCCCCCACCAAAAAAAAGAGAAAAAAAGCAGCCAGCATCGGCTTCGTCTGGCGCATCAAGCCCAGGACCAAGGACTGGTGACCGATAGCGTACAAACAACGCCCAACAAATTATTTTTAACTATACACTCGTTGCAAATTTTATTTTAAGGCATTGCACGCATATTTTTTTAATAAATATACACAAACTTATGTACAATGAGCGGAATCCCATCTGCCGATACAAATATGGCCTGTAAAGCTATACGAACATGTCCCAAACTTGGCAAAGTTAGAGCACGGCAATGTGGAGATATTGTTCGAATCGATCTAAATTTTCCAGATTAGTTAAATTCTTACAAATTCACGATTGTTTGAAAAGTGGGTCAAAATGAGGTTCTAGGTTTGTTGACAATAAGAGTAACTGGATGAGCGCATAACTACTACATTCATCGGTATTTGTATTCGTTCCCAAAATGGCAAAAGTAGAGGCACGGCAAGTTATGTAATTGTCCTGAGCGATCTTAAATTTGCCAGATTAGTCATTTTTACAATTCACGATTTTGTCAAAAGTGGGTTCAAAATGAGTTTCTAGTTTTGTATGACAAATAAGGTAATGGGATGAGCTACTAACTAATATATTCATTGCTTTTTGTAGTCGTCCAAAATTGGCAAAGCTAAAGTCGGCAAAATGGATATTCTCTGATCGATCTGAAATTCGCCAGATATGGCAATTTACAACTCATATTTTCTAGAAAAGTGGGTTTAAAAACGAGTTTCTAGAGTTTTACAAATTCACGATTTCTGGAAAAAAATGGGTTCAAATGAGTTTTCTAGGATTGAATGTCAATAAGATTATCTAGTTGAGTTACTACTAAACTAATACATTCATTGCGTTTTCTAACGTCCCAATTGACAAAGTAGAGCACGGCAAGTGAGATTTGTCCTGATCGATAGTAAATCGATTAGTAAATTAGGTAGGTTCGCTAGATTAGTAACTTTTTAAAAATTCACGATTTTCTGAAAAAATGGGTTCAAAATGAGTTTTCTAGGTTTGAATGACAAATGAAAGTAAACTGGATGAGCTACTAACTAATTTATTCTTTGCTTTTTGTAATCGTCCCTAAATAGGCAAAGTAAGAGCACAGCGAAGTTGAGATTTTGTCCTGATCGATCTTAAATTCGCCAGATAGTAAATTTTAAAAAATCACGATTTTCTCGAAAAGTGGGTTACAAGAGATTTCTAGGTTGAATGACAAATAAGAGTAATTCTGGATAAGCTGCTAACTGTAGTATTTTTTGTTTGTATGACAAAAACGAATATGCCCACAGTATTGTAGAGTATTACAATATAAACAAGTGGTCATATGCCCATACTAAAAGACCAGTATGAGCGAATAAACGAAGTGACACTTGTCACTCGCTTACACAAAACCAGCCAAGACCAATGACGAAATATGATCAGCCACTATATGTGGACTGGCCTGCGCGTGAGATCTGCAGCGAAAGATTAAAGGTCCCAGGTGGCCCTCCAGGTCGCTAGGTTGCCACGCCACATAGCTACTTAGAGGGATTTGATTGATCCCAAGCGCACGTGCTGTGTAGGACGCCTACTACACCTACGAGGATACTACCACTTACACCGGGACGTTGGAGCCCATTTGCTTTCCGTTTGCTCGGGCTGGTGCCAAAATTGTTTTTGAGCCCATAGACGAAGCGCTTGAGCGCATTTTTGGAGCCACATTTTATATTGTGACCTTCCAAATTGACGGTCCAAGCGCCGGAAGGTGTCGGAGCCTACAAACCTAGGGGAAAACTCCAGCACGGATATGCTGTGAGATTCGTTACATTGATTCCCCCAGCAATTTCTCTGTACAAAAAGTGGAAATATTAAGGAATTTGAGCAGCTTATGGATGAAATTTTTACTTATTACAATATTCATCAAGTAGTGCCAAAGCAACTGTTCCTCGGAGCTCGCCTGCACCGAGAATCAACCGCAACCAATTGATTGTGCTTCTAAAGCAAAAACATTAGAATTCCTGTTGCCCTGCGCGACGGATCACTGAGCGCCATGCACGGTCCCCACCAAAAAAAAAAAAAGAGAAAAAAAGCAGCACCAGCATCGCATCGTCTGGCGCATCAAGCCAGACCAAGGACTGGTAAACCGACAGCGTTGCAAATTTTTTTTAATGCATTGCCACGCATATTTTTTTTATATAATTATACAAAACTTAGTAAATTGAGCGGAATCCCATCTGCCCATACAAGTATGGCCTGTAAAGCTATACGAAAATGCCAAAATTGGCAAAGTTAGAGCACGACAATTGTGGAGATATTGGTCCTGATCCGACTAAATTCGCCAGATTAGTCTATTCTTACAAATTCACGATTGGTTTGAAAAGTGGGTTCAAAATGAAGATTTCTAGGTTGTATGACAAATAAGAGTTAATCTGGATGAGCTGACTAACTAATACATTCATCGTTATTTTGTCGTCGTCCAAATTGGCAAAGTTAGAGCACGGCCAAGTTGATGTATTGTCTGACGATCTTAAAATTTGCCAGATAGTAAATTTTACAAAATTCAACGATTTTGTCAAAAGTGGGTTCAAAAGGAGTTTTCTAAGTTGTAGACAAATAAAAGTAATCTGGATGAAGCTTAACTAATCTATTCATTGCTTTTGTAGTCGTCCCAAAATTGGCAAAGTAAAGCACGGCAAAATTGAGATATTGTCCTGATCGAACTTAAATGTGCCAGATTAGTCAATTTTCCAAAATCCGATTTTGTCAAAAAGTGGGTTCAAAATGAGTTTTCTAGATTTGTATGACAAATAAAAGAAATCTGGATGAGCTTCTAACTAATATATTCATTGCTTTTTGTAGTCGTCCCAAAATTGGCAAAGTTAAAGCTCGGCAAAATTGAGATATTCTCCTGATCGATCTGAAATTCGCCAGATATGTCAATTTTTACAAATTCACGATTTTCTAGAAAAGGACAAATGAAGGTAAGCTGGATGAGCTATTACCTAATACATTCATTGCGTTTTGTAATCGTCCGAAAAATTGGCAAAGTAAGAGCACAGCAACGTTGAGATTTTGTCCTGATCGATCTTAAATTCGCCAGATTAGTCAATTTTTTTAAACTCACGATTTTATCGAAAAGTGGGTTCAAAATGAGTTGTCTGAATGACAAATAAAAGTAAAAATGAGCTACTAACTAATACATTCATTGCTTTTTGCAATCGTCCCAAAATGGCAAGTAGAGCACGGTCAAAAGTTGAGATTTTGTCCTGATCGATCTTAAATTCGCCAGATTACTCAATTTTTACAAATTCACGATTTTTTGGAAAAGTGGGTTCAAAAAGAGTTTTCTAGGTTTTAATGATAAATGAAAGTAATCTGGATGGGGTACTAACTAATACATTCATTGCGTTTTGTAATCGTCTGAAAAATTGGCAAAGTTAGAGCACGGCAAAGTTAAGATTTTATCCTGATCGATCCTAAATTCGCCAGATTAGTCAATTCTCACAAATTCACGATTGTTTGGAAAAGTGGGTTCAAAATGACATTTACAGGTTTGTATGACAAATAAGAGTAATCTGGATGAGCTGCTAACTTGTAGTATGTTGTATAACAGATAGGCATATGCCCACAGTATTGAAGGTCCCTAGGTGGCCACGCCATGGCTACTTCGAGGGATTTTATTTTCCCAAGCGCCCGTTTGTGGTAGGCAGACTGCCTACCACACCTACGAGGGATACTTCCACTACACCGACGTTGGAGCTGCCATTGCTTTCGTTTTGCTTCGGCTGTGCCAAAATGGTTTTTGAGCCCATAGACGAAGCTGAAGCGCATTTTGGAGCACAGTTTTATATGTGACCTTCCAATTTACTGTCCAAGCGCCGGAGGTGTCGGAGCCAAACAAACCTAGGAATCCAGAACGATGATGATGGAGATTCGTTACATTGATTGCCCCAGCAATTTCTATGTACAAAATGTGAAAAATATCAAGGAATTTGTGCAGCTTATGGATGAAATTTTTACTTATTACCATATTCATCAAGTAGTGCCAAAGCAACTGTCCTCGGAGCTCGTCTGCAACCGAGAAAATCAACCGCAACCAATTGATGTGCTCTAAAGCAAAACATTCGAGAATTCTGTTTTGCCCTGTGCGATCCGGATCCACCTGTGCCGGCCAGCACGGTCCCCCACCAAAAAAAAAAAGAGAAAAAAAAGCAGCAGCATCGGCCTCGTATGGCGCATCAAGACAGACCAAGGCTGGTGAACCGACAGCGTTACAAACACGCCCAACAAATTATTTTTAACTATCTCTGCGTGCAAATTTTATTTTAAGCCATTGCCACGCATATTTTTATATAATTATAAAAACTTATGTACAATTGAGCGGAATCCCCATCCATGCCCGATTACAAGTATGGCATGTAAAGCTATCACGAAAATGGTCCCCAAAATTGGCAAAAGTTAGGCACGGCAATGTGGAGATATTGTCCTGACGGATCTAAATTTGCCAGCTTAGCAATTTTCCAAATCGCGATTTGTCGAAAGTGGTTCAAAAATGAGTTTTCTAGGTTTGTATGACAAAAAAAAGTAATCTGGATTATCTAACTAATACATTCATTGATTTTTGTACTCATCCCAAAATTGGCAAAGTTAGAGCACGGCAAGTTGCATGTAATGTCTGATCGATCTTAATTGCCAGATTAGTAATTTTTACAAATCACATTTTGTCAAAAAGTGGGTTCAAAATGAGTTTTAGGTTTTTTATGACAAAAAAAAAAAATCTGATGGATTCTAACTAAACATTCATTGATTTTGTACTCATCCAAAATTGGCCAAAGTTAAGAGCACGGCCAAAGTTATGTATTGTCCTGATCGATCGAAATGGTTTTCACAATGAGTTTATAGGCTTGAATGACAAATAAGATTAATCTAGTTGAGCTACTACTAACTAATACATTCATTGCTTTTTCTTATCGTCCCAAAATTGGCAAAGTTAGAGCACGGCAAAGTTGAGATTTTGTCCTGATGATCTTAAACTTGTCAGATATTCAATTTTTATAAATCACGATTTTCTCGAAAAGTGGGTTCAAAATGGTTTTCTAAGTTTGAATGAAAAACAAAAGTAATATGGATGGAGCTAATAACTAAAAACATTCATTGCTTTTTGTAATCGTCCCAAATTGGCACAGTAGAGAACGCAAAAGTTGAGATTTTGTCCTGATCGATTAGTAAATCGATTAGTAATTAGTATGTTCGCTAGATTAGTAACTTTTTACAAATTCACGATTTTCTTGAAAAATGGGTTCAAAATGAGTTTTCTAGTTGATGAAAAATGAAAGTAAACTGGATGAGCTACTTACTAAATTTATTCTTGCTTTTTGTAATCGCCTAAATTGGCCAAAGTAGAGGCACAGATTAGTAAATGTAAAAAAATCACATTTCTCGAAAAGTGGTTCAAAATGAGATTCTAGGTTGAATCACAATAAGAGTAATATGGAGAGCTGCGTAAACTTGTAGGATGTTGTATGACAGAGAGGCATATGCCAAATTATGTAGAGTATACATCTAAAAAGTGGTCATATGCCCAAACTAAAAGATTAGCGCATAAACGAAAGTGAACATTTGTCACTCGCTTACACAACCCAGCCAAGACCAATTGCCGAAAATATGATCAACCCACTTATATGTGGACTGGCTGCAGGTGAGATCTGCCGCGAAAGCATTAAAGGGTGCCCAGGTGCCTCCAGGTTCCCTAGGTTGCACGCCATGATTCTTCGAGCGATTGATTTTTCCAAGAGGCCCGTGTGATTGTAGCAGACAGCCTACTACAACTAGAGGGATACTACCACTACACCGACGTTGGAGCTGCCATTGTTCCGTTTTGCTTCGGCTGAGTGCCAAAATGGTTTTGAGGCCCATAGACGAAGGCTTGTAAGCGCATTTTTTGGAGACAGTTTTATTATGGACCTTCATTGACTGTCCAAGCGTTGGAAGGTGTCGGAGCCATACAAACCTAGGAACTCCAGAACGATAATGCTGTGGAGATTCGTAACATTGATTCCCCCAGCAATTTCTCTGTACAAAAAGTGGAAATATTAAGGAATTTGAAGCTATGGATAATTTTTTACTTATACAATATTATAAGTAGGCCAAAACACTGTTCCTCGGAGCCGCCCCCTGCACAGAGAAATCAACCGCAAACCAATTGATGTGCTATAAAGCAAAACATTTGAGAATTTCCTGTTGCCGCGCGATCCGGATCCACCTGTGCCGCCAGCACCGGTCCCCCACCAAAAAAAAAGAGAAAAAAAGCAGCCAGCATCGGCTTCGTCTGGCGCATCAAGCCAAGGACTGGTGAACCGACAGCGTTACAAACAACGCCCAACAAATTATTTTTAACTATACACTGCGTTGCAAATTTTATGTAATGCATTGCAGCATCTTTTTTTTATAGAATTATACAAAATTATGTACAATTGCGCGGAATCCTATCTGCCCGCATACAAGTATCGGGCCGTAACGCATACGAAAACATGTCCCAAAATTGGCAAATGTTGAAATACACGGCAATGTTGAAATATTGTCCTGATCGATCTTAAATTTGCCAGATTAGTCAATTCTTACAAATTCACGTTTTTTTTGAAAAGTGGGTTCAAAATGAGATTTCTAGGTTTGTATGACAAATAAGAGTAACCTGGATGAGCTGCTAACTAATACATTCATCGTTATTTGTAGTCGTCCCAAAATTGGCAAAGTTAGAGCACGGCCAAGTTGATGTATTGTCCTGATCGATCTTAAATTTGCCAGATTAGTCAAATTTTTACAAATTCACGATTTTGTCAAAAAGTGGGTTCAAAATGAGTTTTCTAGGTTTGTATGACAAATAAAAGTAATTTGGATGAGCTTCTAACTAATATATTCATTGCTTTTTGTAGTCGTGCCAAAATTGGCAAAGTTAAAGCACGGCAAAATGGAGATATGTCCTGATCAGTCTTAAATGTGCCAGATTAGCAATTTTTAAAAAATTCCCGATTTTGTCAAAAAGTGGGTTCAAAATGAGTTTTCTAGATTTGTATGACAAATAAAAGAAATCTGGATGAGCTTCTAACTAATATATACTTGCTTTTGACTCGTCCCAAATGCAAAAGTTAAAGCACGGCCAAATTGAGATATCTCCAGATCGATCTGAAAATTCGCCAGGATTATTCAATTTTTTTACAAAATTCATGATTTTCTCGAAAAGTGGGTTCAAAATGACTTTTCTAGATTTTACAAATTCACGATTTTCTGGAAAAATGGGTTCAAAATGAGTTTTCTAGGTTTGAAAGCTGGATGAGCTACAACCTAAAACATTCATTGCTTTTTGTAGTCGTCCCAAAATTGGCAAAGTTAGAGCACGGCAAAGTTGATGTATAGTCCTGAATCGGTCTTAAATTTGCCAGATTAGTAATTTTTACAAATTCGCGATTGTCGAAAAGTGGGTTGAAAATGAGTTTCTATCTATCTAACTTATACATTCATTGATTTTTGTACTCATCCCAAAATTGGCAAAGTTAGAGCACGGCAAAGTTGAGGTATTGTCCCCTGCTCGATCTAAATTTGCCAGATTAGTCAATTATTACAAATTCACGATTTTGCCGAAAAGTGGGTTCAAAACCAGTTTTCTAGGTTTTTATGACAAAAAAAAAATCTGATTGAGCTTTAACTAATACAATGCATGAATTTTGTACTCATCCAAATTGGCAAAGTTAGAGCACGGCAAAGGTTTATGTATTGTTTTCCTAAAAAAAAATCGATCGAAAATGGGTTCAAAATGCGTTTTATAGGATTGAATGACAAATAAGATTATCTAGTTGAATACTACTAAACTAATAACATTCATTGACTTTTCTTATCGATCCCAATATTGGCAAAGTTGGAGCACGGCAAGTTGAGATTTGTCCTGAGCGATAGTTACTTAGTATGTTCGCTAGATTAGTAACTTTCTACAAATTCACGATTTTCTGAAAAAATGGGTTCAAAATGAGATTTTACTAGGTTTGAATGAAAAATTGAAAGTAAAACTGGATGAGCTACTTACTAATGTATTCTTTGCTTTGGTAATCGTCCCTAAAATTGGCAAAGAAGAGACAGCGAGAGTGAGATTTTGTCCTGATCGATCTTAAATTCGCCAGATTAGTAAATTTTAAAAAATCACGATTTTCTCGAAAAGTGGGTTCAAAATGAGATTTCTAGGTTTGAATGACAAATAAGAGTAATCTGGATGAGCTGCTAACTTGTAGTATGTTGTATGACAGAGAGGCATATGCCCACATTATTGTAGAGTATACAATATAACAAGTGGTCATATGCCCATACTAAAAGATACAGTATGAGCGCATAAACGAAGTGACACTTTGTACGTCGCTTCAAAACCAGCTAAGGACCAATGCGAATATGAACAGCCACTATATGTAGGACCAGGCCTGCAGCGTTGAGATCTGCAGCGAAAGCATTAAAGGGTCCCCAGGTGGCCACCAGTCCCTAGGTGCCACAGCCATGGCTTCTTCGAGCGATTGATTTACAAGAGCAGTGTGTGTAGGCAGACCGCCTACTACACCTACGAGGGATACTACCACTACCCGACGTTGGAGCTGCATTTGCCCCCCCTTTCCGTTTTGCCTCGGCTGGTGCCAAAATGGGTTTTTGGAGCCATAGACGAAGCTTGAAGCCGCATTTTTTGGAGCACAGTTGTATCTGGGACTTCCAATTGACGTCCAAGCGTGGACGGTGTCGGAGCCATACAAACCTAGGATCTCCAGAACGATAATGCTGTGGAGATTCGTTCATTGATTACAGGCAATTCTCTGCTACACAGTGGAAATATTAAGGAATTTGAGAAGCTTTAGGGATGACATTTCTTACTTATTACAATATTCATCAAGTAGCGCCGAAAACAACTGTTCCTCGGAGCTCGCCTGCCACCGAGAATAACCGCAATCAATTGATTGTGCTCTAAAGAAAACACATTTGATAATTCCTGTTGCCCTGCGCGAGTCCGGAAATCCACCTGTGCCGCAGCAAGGTCCCCCACCAAAAAAAAAAAAAGGGAAAAAAAGCAGCCAGCATCGGCATCGTCTGGCGCATCATGCCAGACAAGGACTGGTTAACCGAAGCGTTAAAACAACGCCCAAACAATGCAATTTTTTTTTATGCATTGCCATGCACATTTTTTTTATATAATTATACAAAACTTATGAACAAATTGAGCGAATCCGATCTGGCCGATACAAGTCTGGCCTGTAAAGCTATCGAAAAACATGTCCAAAAATTGGCCAATGTTGAAATTTACACGGCAATGTTGAAATAAGTCCTGATCGAATCTAAATTTTGCCAATTAGTCAATTCTTACAAATTCACGATTGTTTGAAAGTGGGTTCAAAATTAGATTTCTAGGTTTGTATGACAAATAAGAGTAATCTGGAACTGAACTGCTAACTAATACATTCATCGCTTTTTGTAGTCGTCCCAAAATTGGCAAAGTTAGAGCACGGCAACAGTTGATTTATGTACTGACGATATTAAATTTGCAAGATTAGTAAAATTTTTACAAATTCACGGATTTTGTCAAAAAAAATGGCGTTCAAAATTAGTTTTCTAGGTTTGAAGGACAAAATAAAAGTATCTGGGAGCTTCTAACTAATTATTATGCTTTTTGTAGTCGTCCCAAAATTGGCACAGTTAGAGCACGGCAAAGTTTATGTATTGTCCTGATCCCCCCCCCCCGATTCTTAACTTCGCCAGATAGTCCCCAATTTTTACAAAATTCAGTTTTTTCTCGAAAAATGGGTTCAAAAAAGCGTTTTCTAGGATTGAATGACAAATAAAGATTAATCTCGTTGGCTTCTACTTAACTAATAACATTGACAATTAAAAAAGAATCTGGAGAGCTACTAACACTAATACATTCATTGCTTTTATAACGTCCAAAATTGGCAAAGTTAGAGCACGGCAATGTTAAGATTTTAAGATGTCAATTTTTACAAATTCATGATTTTCTCGAAAAGTGGGTTCAAAATGATTTTTCTAGGTTTTACAAATTCACGATTTTCTGGAAAAATGTTTTCTAGGTTTGTATGACAAAAAAAAGTAATCTGGATTATCTAACTTATACATTCATTGATTTTTGTACTCATCCTAAAATTGGCAAAGTTAGAGCACGGCAAAGTTGATGTAATGTCCTGATCGATCTTAAATTGGCCCAGATTAGTCATTATTTACAAATTCACGACTGTTGATTGCGAAAAGTGGGTTCAAAACCAGTTTTCTAGGTTTTTATGACAAAAAAAAAATCTGGATGAGCTTCTAACTAATACATTCATTGAATTTTGTACTCATCCCAAAATTGGCAAAGTTAGAGCACGGCAAAGTTTATGTATTGTCCTGATCGATCGAAAATGGGTTCAAAATGAGTTTTCTAGGATTGAATGACAAATAAGATTAATCTAGTTGAGCTAATACTAATAATACATTTTTTTCATTGCTTTTTCTTATCGTCCCAAAATTGGCAAAGTTAGAGCACGGCAAAGTTGAGATTTTGTCCTGATCGATCTTAAACTCTCCAGATTATTCAATTTTTATAAATTCACGATTTTCTCGAAAAGTGGGTTCAAAATGAGTTTTCTAAGTTTGAATGACAAATAAAATAATTCTGGATGAGCCTCATAAACAAAACATCATTGCTTTTTGTAATGTCCCAAAATTGGCTCAGTTAGGCGCACGGCAAAGTTGAAATTTTGTCCTTCGATTAGTAATTAGTATGTTCGCTCGATTAGTAGCTTTTTACCAATTCACGATTTCTGAAAAAATGGGTTCAAAATGAGTTTTCTAGGTTTGAATGACAAATGAAAGTAAACTGGATGAGCTACTTACTAATTTATTCTTTGCTTTTTGTAATCGTCCCTAAATTGGCAAAGTAAGAGTACAGCGAGATTGAGATTTTGTCCTGATCGATCTTAAATTCGCAGATTAGTATAAAATTTTTTAAAAATCACGATTTCTCGAAAAGTGGGTTTCAAAATGAGATTTTAGGTTTGAATGATAAATAAGAGTAATCTGGATGAGCTGCTAACTTGTAGTATGTTGTATGGACGAGAGGCATATGCCACTTATTGTAGAGTATTACAATATAAAACAAGTGGTCATATTTGCCATACAAAAGATACAGTATGAGCGCATAAAACGAAGTGACACTTTGTCACTTCGCTTACACAACCCAGCTAAGACAATGCCCCCCCCCGAAATATGAACAGCCACTTATATGTAGACAGGCCTGCAGCGTGAGATCTGCAGCGAAAGCATTAAAGGGTCCCCAGGTGGCCTCCAGGTCCCTAGGTTGCCACGCCATGGCTTCTTCGAGCGATTTGATTTTCCCAAGAGCCCGTGTGTGGTAGGACCGCCTACTACACCTACGAGGGATACTACCACTACACCGACGTTGGAGCTGCCATTTGCTTTCCGTTTTGCTTCGGCTGGTGCCAAAATGGTTTTGAGCTCATAGACGAAGGCTGAAGCGATTTTTGGAGCACAGTTTTATATGTGACCTTCCAATGACTGTCCAAGCGCTGGAAGGTGTCGGGCATAAAACCTAGGATCTCCAGACGATAATGACTGTGGAATTCCGTTACATTGATTCACCAGCAATTTCTCTGTACAAAAGGTGGAAATATAAGGAATTTGAGCAGCTTATGGATGACATTTTTATTATTACAATTTCATCAAGTAGCGCCACCGAGAAATCAACCGCAATCAATTGATGTGTTCGAAAGAAAAACATTTGAGAATT
The DNA here is from genome assembly GCA_024703675.1 of Drosophila nebulosa. NCBI lineage: Eukaryota > Metazoa > Arthropoda > Insecta > Diptera > Drosophilidae > Drosophila > Drosophila nebulosa. The sequence goes on along the minus strand of JANFPS010000136.1, from coordinate 6,545 downwards.
CCTGTTTGCCCTGCGCGATCCGGATCCACCCTGTGCCGCCAGACGGTGCCCCCACCAAAAAAAAAAAAGGGAAAAAAAGCAGCCAGCCGCATCGTCTGGCGCACATGCCCAGGACCCAAGGACTGGTTACCGACAGCGTACAAACAAACGCCCCACAAATGCAAATTTTTTTTTTAATGCATTGCATGCACATTTTTTTTATATAATTATACAAAACTTATGATACAATTGAGCGGAATCCTATCTGCCCGATACAAGTATGGCCTGTAAAGCTATACGAAACATGTCCCAAAATTGGCCAATGTTGAAATACACGGCAATGTTGAAATATTGTCCTGATCGATCTTAAAATTTGCAGATTAGGCAATTCTTACAAATTCACGATTGTTTTGAAAAGTGGGTTCAAATTAGATTCTAGGTTTGTATGACAAACAAAAGTAATCTGGATGAGCTGCTAACTTATACATTCATCGCTTTTTGTAGTCTTCCCAAAATTGGCAAAGTTAGAGCACGGCAAAGTAAATGTACTTGTCCTGACGATCCTTAAATTTGCCAGATTAGGTCGATTTTGTCAAAAACGTGAATCAGTTTTTCCGAAAAGTGGGTCAAAAGGAGTTTTCTAGGTTGTGTGACAAATAAAAGTATCTGGATGAGCTTCTAATAATATATTCATGACTTTTTGTAAGTCGTCCCAAAATGCAAAGTTAAAGACGGCAAAATTGAGATTTTGTCCTCATCGATCTTAAATCGCAGATTAGTCAATTCTTACAAATTCACGATTTCTCGAAAAAGGGGGTTTGAAATGATTTTCTAGCGTTTAATGACAAATGAAAATAAACTGGATGAGCTACTTACTAAATAATTCATCGCTTTTGTAATCGTCCAAAATGGCCAAAGTAGAAGCAACGGCAACAATGAGATATTGTCCTGATCACACGATATTATATCGCCAGTTTAGTCAATTTTTACAAATTCACGTTTTTCTCGAAAAGTGGGTTCAAAATGAGTTTTCTAGGTTTGTGTGACAAATAAAAGTAATCTGGATGAGCTTTAATAATATATTCATTTCTTTTTGTAGTCGTTCCAAATTGGTAAAGTTAAACACGGCAAAATAGAGATTTTGTCCTGGATCGATCTTAAATTCGCCCAGATTAGTAATTTCTTACAAATTCACGATTTTCTTGAAAAAGTGGTTAAAATGAGTTTTGTGTGAAGACAAATGAATGAAGCTGGATAGCTGCCTAACTAGACATTCATCGCTTTTTTGTAATCGTCCAAATTGGCAAAAGTAGAGCATGGCAAAGTTGATGTAATTGTCTGATCGATCTTCAATTTGCCAGATTAGTCAATTTTTACAAATTCACGTTTTTCTCGAAAAGTGAGTTCAAAATGAGTTTTCTAGGTTTGTGTGACAAATTAAAAGAATCTGGATGAGCTTTTAAATAATATTATTCATTGCTTTGTGTAGTCGTCCCAAAATGGCAAAGTTAAAGCACGGCAAAATGAGACTTTGTCCTCATCGATTTCTTAAATCGCCAGATTCGTCATCCTTACAAATTCACGATTTTCTCGAAAATGGTTGAAATTGAGTTTTCTCGGTTTAAATGACAAATGAAAATAATCTGGTGAGCTACTTACTAATACATTCATCGCTTTTGTATCGTACCAACAATTTGGCAAAGTTAGAGCACGGCAAAATTGAGATATTGTCCTGATCGATCTTAATATCGCCAGTTTAGTCAATTTTTACAAATTCACGTTTTTCTCGAAAAGTGGGTTCAAAATGAGTTTTCTAGGTTGTTATGACAAATAAAAGTAATCGGATGAGCTTCTTAACTAATCATCTTCATTGCGTTTTTGTAGTCGTCCCAAAAATTGGCAAAGTTAAAGCACGGCAAAATTGAGATTTTGTCCTGATCGATCATAAATTCGCCAGATTATTCAATTCTTAAACAATCATGATTTTATGGAAAAGTGGGTTTAAAATGAGTTTTCTAGGTTTAAAGTGGACATGAAATAATCTGGATGAGCTACTTACTAATACATTCATCGCTTTTTGTAATCGTCCCAAAATTGGCAAAGTTAGAGCACGGCAAGGTAGAGATATTGTCCTGATCGATCTTAATATCGCCAGATTAGTCAATTTTTACAAATTCACGTTTTTCTCGAAAAGTGAGTTCAAAATGAGTTTTCTAGGTTGCAGTGGACAACTAAAAGTAATTGGATGAGACTTTAACTAATATATTCATTGCTTTTGTAGTCGTCCCAAAAATTGGCAAAGTTTAAAGCACGGCAAAAATTGAGATTTTGTTCCTGATTCGATATTAAATTCGCCAGATTAGTTCAATTTTTACAAATTTCACGATTTCTCGAAAAAGGGGGTTTAAAAGAGTTTTCTAGGGTTAAATGAGAAAAATGAAAATAATCTGGCCTGAGCTACTAATACAATTATTTGCGCATTTTTTTTGTAATCGTCCCAAAATTGCAAAGTTAGAGCACGCAAAAGTTGATGTATTATCGATCTTAAATTTTCCATATTAGTCAATTTTTAAAAATTCACGCTTTTGTCAAAAAGTGGGTTCAAAATGAGTTTTCTAGGTTTGTATGACAAATAAAAGTAATCTGGATGAGCTTCTAACTAATATCTTCATTGCTTTTTGTTAGTCGTCCCAAATTGCAAAGTGTAACGCACGGCCAAAATTGAGATTTTGTCCTCATCGATCTAAATTCGCAGATTAGTCAATCTTACAAATTCATGATTTTCTGGAAAAGTGGGTTTAAAATGAGTTTTTTAGGTTTAAATGACAGTGAAAATAATCTGGATGAGCTACTTACTAATACATTCATCGCTTTTTGTAATGTCCCAAATTGGCAAAGTTAGAGCCACGGCAAGGTAGAGATATGTCCTGATCGATCTTAATATCGCCGATTAGCAATTTTACAAATTCACGTTTTCTCGAAAAGTGAGTTCAAAATGAGTTTTCTAGGTTGGGACAAATAAAAGTAATCTGGATGAGCGTCTAACTAATATATCATTGCTTTTGTAGTGTCCCAAAATGGGCAAAGTTAAGACGGCAAAATTGAGATTTTGTTCCTGATCGATCTTAAATTCGCAATTAGTCAATTCTTACAAATTCACGATTTCTCGAAAAGTGGGTTAAAATGAGTTTTGTAGTTTTAAATGGGGGGGGGGGGTGGGGGGGGGGAAAAATGAAAATAATCTGGATGAGCTACTTACTAATACTAATATATTTTCGATTTGTAACGTCCAAAATTGGCCAAAGTAGAGCACGGCCAAAGTTGATTATTGATCGATCTTAAATTTCCATATTAGTCAATTTTTAAAAATTCACGCTTTTGACAAAATGAGGATGAGATTCTGGATGAGATTCTTACTGATATATTCATTGCTTTTTGTAGTCGGCAAAGTTAAGAGCACGGCAAAGTTAGAGCACGGCAAAGTTGATGTATTGTCCTGATCGATCTTAATATCGCCAGATTAGTCAATTTTTACAAATTCACGTTTTTCTCGAAAAGTGAGTTCAAAATGAGTTTCTAGTTTGTGGACAAATAAAAGTTAACTGGATGAGCTTCTAACTAATATATTCAATGCTCTTTGTATTGTCCAACATTGGCAAAGTTAGAGCACGGCAAAATTGAGATTTTGTCCTGACCGATCTTAAATTCGCCAGATTGCAATTTTACCAAATTCACGATTTTTCGAAAAGTGGGTTTAAAATGAGTTTTCTAGGTTTAAATGACAAATGAAAATAATCTGGATGAGCTACTTACTAATACTAATATATTTGCTTTTTGTAATCGTCCCAAAATTGGCAAAGTTAGAGCACGGCAAAGTTGATGTATTGATCGATCTTAAATTTTCCATATTAGTCAATTTTTAAAAATTCACGCTTTTGTCAAAAAGTGGGTTCAAAATGAGTTTAGGTTTGATGACAAATAAAGAATCTGGATGAGCTTCTAATCTAATATATTCATGCTTTTTGTAGTCGTCCCAAAATGGCAAAGTTAAAGCACGGCAAAATAGATTTTGTGCTCATCGATCTTAAATTCGCCAGATTAGTCAATTGTTACAAAAATTCACGATTTTCTCGAAAAAGTGGGGTTTAAAATGAGTTTTTTCTAGGTTTAAATGACAAATGAAAATAATCTGGATGAGCTGCTAACTAATATATTGATTGCTTTTTGTAGTCGTCCCAAAATTGGCAAAGTAAGAGCACGGCAAAGTTGATGCTTTGTCCTAATCGATCTTAAATTTTGCAGATTAGTCGATTTTTAAAAATGCACTTCTTGTTTGTCAAAAAGGTGGTTCAAAAATGAGTTTTCAGGTTTGTATGACCAAATAAAAAGTAATCTGGATGAGAGCTTACTGATATATCATTGCGTTTTTTAGTCGTCCCAAAAATTGGCAAAAGTTAGAGACGGCAAAGTGATGATTGTCTGATCGATCTATATCGCAGATTAGTCAATTTTTACAAAATCCGTTTTTCTCGAAAAGGGAGTCAAAAGGAGTTTTCTAGGTTTGTATGACAAATAAAAAGTAATCAGAGATGAGTTTCTAACTAATACTTTCATGCTTTTTTAGTCGTCCCAGAATTGGCCCACAAAGTTAAAGCACGGCAATTGAGATATGCCTGATCGGATCTTAAAATCTCCAGATTATCAATTTTTACAAATTCACGTTTTTCTCGAAAAGTGGGTCAAAATGAGTTTCTCTAGGGTTTGTGTGAACAAATAAGTAATCTGTGATGAGACGCTAAATAATATATTATTGCCTTTTGTAGTCGTTCCAAAATTGGCAAATTAAAGCACGGCAAAAATTGAGATTTTTCCTATCGATCTTAAATGCCAGATTAGTCAATTCTAAAAATTGACGTTTTCACGAAAAGGGGGTTCCAAAATGAGTTTTAGTTTGAATGACAAAAAAAAGTAATCTGGATGAGTATAACTAAACATTTCTTTGCTTTTGTAATCGTCCAAAATTGGCAAAGTTAGAGCAGGGCCAATTGAGATTTTGCCCCCTGATCGATCTTAATTCGCCAGATTAGTCAATTTTTACAAATTCACGATTTTCTGAAAAGGGGGTTAAAAAGAGTTTTCTGGGTTTGAATGACAAAAAAAGTAATCTGGATGAGTACTAACTAATCTTTCATTGCTTTTTGAATCGCCCAAAATTTGCAAAGTTAGAGCACTGCAAAGTTGAGACTTTGTCCTGATCGAACTTAAATTCGCCAGATTAGTAATTTTACAAATCGATTTTTGAAAAAGTGGGTTCAAAATGAGTTTCTGGGTTTTGAATGAAAATAAAGTAATCTGGATGAGTACTAACTAAACATCATTGCTTTTGTAATCTCCCAAAATTGGCCAAATTAAAAGCAGGCAATTGAGAATAATTTGTCCTGGATCGATCTAAATTCGGCCAATTAGTCAATTTTACAAATCGATTTCCGAAAAGGGTCAAAATGAGTGTTCTAGGATTTTGTGACAAATAAAAGTAATCTGGATGACTATTAACTAATACATCATTGGCTTTTTTAATCGTCCCAAATTGCAAAGTAGAGCACGGCAAATTTGAGATTTTGTACTGATCGATCCTAAAATCGCCAGATTAGTCAATCTTTACAAATTCAGATTTTTGAAAAGGGGGTTTTCAAAATGAGTTTTCTGGGTTTGATGAAAATAAAATAATTGGATGAGCTACTAAATAATAATTATGCTTTTTGTAATCGCCCCAAAAATTTGGCAAAGTTAGAGCCGGCAAAGTTGAGTTTTCCTGATCTTTAAAATTTGCCAATTATCAATTTTTAAAAATTACGATTTTCAAAAGTGGGTTCAAAAGAGTTTCTAGGTTTGAAATGACAAAAAAATAATCTGGATGAGCTTCTAACCTTCATTGGTTTTTGTAATCGTCCCAAAATTGGCAAAATTAAAGCACGGCAAAGATGAGATTTTTTCCTGATCGATCTTAAATTCGCCAGATAAGTCAATTTTTACAAATTCAAGATTTTCGCGAAAAGTGGGTTTTCAAAATGGAGTTGTTCTAGTTTTAATGACAAATGAAGGTAAGCTGGATGAGCTACTACCTAAACATTCATTGCTTTTTGTAATCGTCCCAAAATTGGCAAAGTTAGAGCACGGCAAAGTTGAGATTTTCCTGATCGATCTTAAATCGCCAGATTAGTCAATTTTTACAAATTAGTTTTTCCGAAAAGTGGTTCAAAAGGAGGTTTGTTTAATGACAAAAAAAGGAAATCTGGAGAGCTCCTAACAAATTCATTGCTTTTTGAATGCCCAAAAAATTGGAAAGTTAGAGCAGGGCAAATTGAGATTGTCCTGACGATCAAAAATTTGCCAGATAGTCAATTTTTACAAATCAGATTTTTAAATGGGTTAAAAAATAGTTTTTGGGGTTTGAATGCAAAAAAAAAGTAATTGGATGAGTTTTAAAAAACTAATAAATTTTTGTTTTTTGAATCCCCCCAAAAGGAAAAATTTAGAGCACGCAAAGTTAGTTTTTGCCCAATTTT
>JANFPS010000135.1:0-33007 GCA_024703675.1 Drosophila nebulosa | reverse complement strand
GGCAACTTTTCGGAAAACTTGTTAAAAAAAGTGAGTAATCTCAATTTTTCCCCGTGCTCCAAAACCCTTTGCCAAAAAATTGGGATGTCACAAAAAGCAATAAATAACATTTAGGGGCCCCTCCCCCCAGTTTACTTTGTTTTTTTTTCTTTCCCCCAAAAACCCCAGAAAAACTAAATTTTTTGAAACCCATTTTTCCCGAAAAAAATTCGTGAATTTGAAAAAAAATTGGGGAAACCCTCAACTTTGCCAAATTAGGAAGTTTAAAAAAAGAAATTTAATATCAGAAAGGGGGGGTTCATCAAATTTTTATTTTTCATCCCGGTCATTCAACCCAGAAAATCTTTTTGAACCCATTTTTCGAAAAAAATCGTTTTTAATTTGAAAAAATTGAGTAATCTCAACTTTTGCCAATTTTGGGAAAATGATTAAAAAAAGAGAATGAATCATTTTGTTGTTTAAAATAGTTAACTTGTTTTTTGCCCATTCAAAACTAGAAAACTCTTTTTGGCCCCCAACTTTTAGAAAATCTTTAAATTTTTTAAAAAATTTAAAAAGTAAATCTCAACTTTTCCGGGGTTTTAAATTTTTCCCCAAAAATTGGGAAATTGATCACAAAAAGCAATGTATTTTTTTAGTGGCTCATCCAGTTTACTTTTTTTTTGCCCATTAAAACTTAGAAAACCCATTTTGAACCCATTTTTTGGGGGGAAAAATCTTAAATTTGAAAAAAATTGAAATCTCAATTTTTTCCCCGTGCTCTCCCTTTGCCTATTTTGGGATGATTAAAAAAAGGGAAAAGGTATCTGTTAGTGGTTTCTTTCAAAACTGACTTGTTTTTTGTCACCAAACCTAGAAAAATCTTTTGGAACCCTTTTTTTTCGAAAAAAAATTGTGTTTTTGTAACTGAGTAATCTCAATTTTTTCCCGTGCCTACCTTTCCCTTTTTAATAGGAGATTAAAAAAGGGAATGTTCAGTTAATAGCCTTTCTAGTTTCCCTTTTGTATTTTTCATTTTAAGGCCTAAAAAAATCACTTTAAAAACCCCTTTTTCGAAAAAAATCGTGAATTTGTAAAATTGAGAAAATTCAACTTTTCCTTTTTTTTTCCCTTTGGGCCAATTTTGGGGATGATTAAAAAAGGGGAATGAATCAGTTATTTAGCTCTCCAGTTTCCCTTTATTTGTATTCAAACTTGGGAAAATCATTTTGAACCCATTTTTTCGAGAAAATCGTAAATTTTTGTAAAAACTGAGAAATCAAATTTTTCCTGCTCTACCTTTGTCAATATTGCGATGATCCAAAAACCCAATGTATCAGTTAGGGGCTCTTTCCCAGTTTCCCTTTTATTTGTCTTTAAAACATAGAAAACACTTTTTAAAACCCATTTTTCGACAAAATTTAAAATTTTGAAAAAAATTCAGTAATCCCAATTTTTCCCTTTGCTCTAAATTTTTGCCAATATTGGGATGTTACATAAGGGAATGTACCCGTTAGTAGCTCTTCTAACTGATTTTGGTATTTGTCATTCAAACCTAAAAAAAAACTCATTTTGAATCCATTTTTCCAAAAAAAAATCGTGAATTTGAAAAAATTGAGGAATTTAATTTTTTCCGTGCTCAAAATTTTCCCAAATTTTGGGGGATTTTAAAAAAGGGGAAAAAGGTTCAGTAAGTAGCTCATCTATTTTACTTGTATTTGTCATTCAAAATTTTAGAAAATATGTTGAAACCCACTTTTCGAGAAAACCCGGGGAATTTTTATAAAAATTGAGTAATCTAAAATTTTTCCCCGTGCTTGGGAACTTTGCCAATTTGGGGTGATTAAAAAAAGGGAAAGGGATCAGGGGGAGCTCCCCCAAAAGGGGGTTTTTTTTTTTCATTTTTTCCATTAAAAATCTAGAAAACTCATTTTGAACCCCCTTTTCGGAAAATTTTTGAACTTGAAAAATTTAAATTAATTCTCAAATTTTTTTTTCCCCTACTTTTTTTAATTTTGGGGGGACGATCACAAAAAAAGAAACCCCCTTAAAATTTAAGTAAGGGGGGCTCATCTATTTTACTTGTATTTGTCATTAAACCAAAAAAAATTTCTTTTTGAACCCATTTTTGAGAAAATAGTGAACTTTTTAAAAAAAAGTAGAAAACTCAACTTTTCCGTGCTCTAACTTTCCCCAATATTGGGATATCAAAAAAAGAAAGTTCATTTAGTGGCTCACTAGTTTACTTTCATTTGTCTTCAAACCTAGAAAACTCATTTTGAACCCACGTTTCGAGAAAATCGTGAATTTGTCAATTGAGTAATCTCAACTTTCCGTACTCTTACTTTGCCATATTGGTATGATTACACAATGGGAATGTATTAGTTAGTCAGCTCATAACAACGTTTACTTCATTTGTCATTCAAACCTAGAAACTCATTTTGACCCACTTTCGAGAAAATCGTGATTTGTAAAAATTGAGTAACTCAACTTTTTCCGTGCTCTAAACCTTTCTCATATTGGGATGATAACAAAAATCAATGTATCAGTTAGTAGCTCTTAGTTTACTTTCTTTTCATTCAAACTAGGAAACCTCTTTTGACCCATCTTCCTCGAGAAAATCGTAATTTGTAAAACTTGAGTAATCTAGTTTACCGTGCTCTAACTTTGCTAATATTGGATGATTTTAAAGGGAATGTATCATTTAGTAGCCATCAGTTACTTTTTATTTGGTTCGTTGCAAATTTATAACCCACTTTTCAAATAAATCGTGACATTTGTAAATATTGAGTAATCTCAACTTTTTTCCGTGCTCTACTTAGCCATATTAGGACGATCACAAAAGCAATGTATCTAGTAAGTAGCTTACCAGTAACTTGTTATGTGGTCCATTCACACCTAGAAAACTTATTTTGAACCCACTTTTCGAGAAAATCGCGAAGTTTTAAAAATTGAGTTATCTAACTTTTCCGGCTTTATATTTTTTCCAATATTGGGATGATCACAAAAAGCAATGTATCAAGTTAGTGGCTCCACCCAGTTTTACTTTCTTTGTCATTCAAAACCTAGAAACTCATTTTGAAACCCACGTTTTTCGAGAAAATCGTGAATTTTGTACAAATTGAGTGATCTCACTTTTCCGTACTTCTTACTTTGACCAATATTGGATGATTACACAAGGCGAATGTATTAGTTATAAGCCCTACAGTTTTACTTTTCTTTGTCATTCAAACCTAGAACCTCATTTTTTTTGTTATTTTTGAAAACTCCAAACCACTTTTCGAGAAATCGTGAATTTCTGTAAATTGAGTAAACTCAACTTTTCCGTGCTCTACCTTTCTCATATGTGGGTATATAACAAAAATCAATTATCAGTTAGTAGCTCATTTAGTTTCTTTCATTTTTGTCATTCACGACCTAAAACCTCATTTTGGAACTCTCACTTTTCGAGAAAATCGTGAATTTGTAAAAATTGATTAATCCCAACTTTCTCGTGCTCTTTATACTTTGGCAATATTGGGACGATCACACAAAGCAATGTTTAGTAAGTAGCTCACTCCAGTTTACTTGTATTTTGTCCATTCAAACCTAGAAAACTCATTGAACCCACTTTTTTAGAAAATCGTGAATTTGTAAAACTGAGTAAGCTCAACTTTTTCCGTGCTCTAACTTTGCATATGGGATATTACACAAGGGAAGGTATCCGTTAGTAGCTCATCTAGTTTAACTGTATGTGTCATTCAATCTGAAATCTCGTTTGAACCCACTTTTCGAGTACAAGCGTAATTTGTAAAAAAATTTGAGTATCTCAACTTTGCACAATATTAGGATGATTACAAAAACGATGTATTAGTAATTAAGCTCATCATCAACCTAAAAACTCATTTTGAACGCCACTTCTCGAGAAAATCGTGAATTTGTAAAACTTGAGTAATCTTAAGTTTGACCGTGCTCTAACTTTTGCTAATATTGGATGATTTTAAAATGGTAAACTGTAGCAGTTAGTCAGCTCATCTAGTTTACTTGTATTTGTCGTCACAATTTAGAACCCACTTTTCAATAAATCGGTGAATGTGTAAATATTGAGTAATCATTAACTTTTCCGTGCTCTAACTTTGCCAATATTGGGATGATTACAAAAGGAAATGTATCCGATAGTAGCTTTTCTAGTTTACTTGTATTTGTCATTCAAACCAAGAAAAACTCATTTTTAACCGACTTTTCGAGAAATCGTAATTTGGTAGAAAATTGAGTAAACTCAACTTTTCCGTGCTCTACCTTTCTCAATATTGGGATGATAACAAAAATCAATGTATCAGTTAGTAGCTCATTTAGTTTACTTGTATTTGTCATTCAAACCTAGAAAACTCATTTTGAACGCCTTTTTCGCGAAAATCGTGAATTTGCAAAAATTGAGTAATCTCAACTTTTTCCCGGCTCTAACTTTGCCAATATTGGGATGTATTCCAAAAAGCAATTGTAACACGTAGTATCCCTCATAGAGTTTTACTTTTATTGAAATATGTTTGTATTTTAGCAACATTTATAACTTTTGACATTTGGTCACACTTAGTTTTAAGTTTGTATGAGTGCATTCTTTATTTCCCTTTCTGAATTTCACTGCCGAATTGAACAGACTGTGCGCCTTGTTTATGGAAACATATATGTACTCATTTAAATAACGCGAATAAAAATATTACTTTTCTATACAAAAATAAAATCCAACAGTTATGGGCCCAGCACGCTTTCTAATAAAGAATAGTGAGCATACAGTTATTAATTTCAATTACTTGGTGTGACGTGAAATTAATAAAAATGAGTGCACAAAGTCTATTCTCGCGAATCAGACGGGGAAAATTAGATGGCGAAAACTATGGCCGTTGGTCCGTTGCTAAATAAGAGTGTTTTAGTGCATAATGATTTGTGGTCGTTGTTTGCGAAAGCAGTAGTAAAAAACGAAAATGATAGCGAGACTTAAAGCTTCTTTTTTGATATAAAGACGAAAAGTCCCTGGCGACAATTCCACTTGGTGTTAACGTCGAAAAATAAAAATCCATAAAGTTCCTAAAAACTGTGTGTCGGGAAAAAGACGCGTGGACAAGCTCGCAGAGATCTATAAACCTCGTGTGGTCGCAGCAAGAAAAATATTGCTGTTAAAGAATTCTCGTTTAAAATGTCAAGTTCCGAATGTAGCCAATACATAAACGAGTTCGTCGATTTAGTAACAGGGCTTAAATGAAATCGAAATTGACGTGCCAGAAAGATATTCTAACAATTTTGCTGCTTTCGGGTCTCGGAAACCGGTTTGAGAATTTTGTAGTCGCATTGAAACGCGTGAGGACATTGCCTTCTTATCGACTTAAGGTTCAGATTATTGAATAGGAGAGAGCAACGTGTGGTTGACGAATTAACGAAAGTGGTACACAGCAAATATATTAGTATCACAAGTGAAGCGAAACAATAAAGGGAAAAAGCACAAATCAAAAAATAACGGTGTGAAGAAGAACAAAAAATGTTATAGATGCGGTCGCGAATGGGCACTCTGTATTGGGCACAGTGCAAAGAACGACAGAGAATGACAATGGTGAAAGACAAAAAAAAAAAAAAACCAAGCAAACGCTTGTATGCGAGTTTGGGCGAACGTACGGGGAGCGAATTACAAAAGACATGTGGTGCCTGGACAGTGAGCAAGTGCACACAATGTGTTGTGACAAATCGATGTATACAGATTTCAAAGCCATAGAGGAAAAAAATTATGCGGGCCGGTGATAATTTTATATTTCCGAAGGTCAAAGTAACTGATCATGGTTCAAATCAAGATATCGGGAATTATGAAATCGGTTGCTAAGTGTGTTGTATGTGAAAGAGCTACAAACAAATTTTTTACTGTCGGTATCAAAGCCGCTGAAAAGGACGCACTCTTGTTTGAAATGAGAACAAGCAACACTAAGAGATTACACAACGATAAAATAATGCGTTGCGCGAGAAGTGTAAATGATTTGTTTATTATCGGAGTTAATCCTGGACAGTGTATGTACGCAAAAACAAAGACAGTGAATTATGGAAATGGCATTATCGGTTCGTCATTTAATATGCCAAGTCTGAAATAAGATTGGCGAGCAAAGAATCGTGCACGGGCCTAAAATCAATAAGAACTGTTGAAGTTTAAAAACGATAATGGCTGTATATCTGTGGCGAAGAGGCAAGATTTGTGTTAAAGCCGTTCCAAAACGTCCGAAAACCGTGCACAACAATTGCTAAGCTTGGTGCATACGGCTGCATATGTGGCCCAAGTAGCAAGTATCGGGTGGAGGATCGCGACCTTTGTGACATTTATCGATGACTGATTCGCGTATACAGTCGTGTATTTTTTTTGAAATCCGCGTATCAAGGTCTTAAAAAACGCTTTAAAGCTTTGTCGTGACTGCGGAATCGAGAAACCCGGGAACAAATTAAAGCAATCGCAGTGACAACGACCGTGAATATGTGAGGGAGTCGCGAATTTATAGGTATCTGTCAAAAAACGGCGATAAACAAGACAATTTACGGTGGCCCTTACACTCCGACAGCACAACGGCGTTGCTGATCGCGCAATCGAACACTCGTGTGGATGGCCAGGGGAGGCATGCTGGTGCATTCTGGGTGTCTGCAGAGTATTTGTGAGTGAGGCCCGTGAGTACTGCTGTGTATTTGCGCAAATCGAGCGGACAAGAACGCTGAATAACAGAACGCATCGAGGTTTGAAAAAGGGACCTGGAAGTAACCCACGTGGCACACCTTAAAATTTTTGGCTCCTAAGCGGTTGCCACTAAACAAAGGCGCGACTCACAACTACGTTTAGAGCAAAGGGTAACGAGTGCATCCTGGATAGGCTACTCATCCACAGCGAAAGCATATCGGCTTTATTGTCCGCAACGAAGAAAGTCATCGAAAGAGAGACGTGTTTTTATGAGAATGACGTACTGGAGTCTGCAGAGGACAAAAAAGATGTGGGTGCCATTTGAAACATCATATTATCGCGTCAGAAGACTCGCGAAGTAGCTTAAGCCAGGAACCGACTGTATTGCAAGGCGAGCCGAAGATAGAGCACCTACCGATGAGTGCGCAAAGTGTGAAAGCATGCAAGCATAGGTCACCGCAAAAACGTTTGGAACCAGGACTCGTCCCAAAAGTTAATAGAACGAAAATCCAGGTGCGACCACGCAAGCAGTACAACGTTGTAAGACATGCTAGGGTTGAAGAAGTTACATAACCTGTCAAACTGTGGCTGAGCTCAAACGGGTCAGTTATGAGTAGACGAATGCGTCAGACACTCGTATCAAGAAGGAGTTTGATATTCGTCTGTGGATCGAACCACACACAATGAGGAGCTCGTGACTCTGCCAACGGGCCAAATAAGGGGCTATAGGATTGTCAAATGGGTGTGTCGGCGTATAAAGGCTGACAAAGATGCTCGGTAGAGCGTTTTAAATCAAGCTGGATATGGCAAGGTGGATGCGCACATCAAATATGGCGTTGACTATTTTGAGACGAGTTCACCTGTGGTCAGGTACCCTCTTGTAACGAACAATTTTGGCACTAGCAAGTTGAGAATAAGTATGGTTTCGTGCATCAAATGGATGTTTCATCATGCGTCTTGTAACAGCGAGTTGAACCGAGTGTAGGTTCTCATGAGCAGCCCAGATGCGGTTTAAAAGCGCCAATTACCCCCCGAGTAAGGTACTTAAACTAAAAAGTCTCTGTATGGGCTTAAGCAAGCGGTCAGGGTTGCTGGAACGCGATGCTGGTTGAGTTCCTGCAAAAGATGGGTTTTAAACCGTTGCACCAGTGAGCCTTGCGTTTTAATAAACTCGCAATAGCGATAGCGTAATTATAAATTATAGATTTGCAATTTCATGTCGACATCTTTATTGCCAGCTCTAGGCCCAGGAAAGACTTGCTGGAAGTAAAAGCCAAAATTGCAAGCTGAATTCGATGTAGTAGACGGCTGACACCTCAACCATTCTTAGGCATCCTAGTAAGCGAGATGGCTGGACTCTGAGGCTTATGTAATCGAACCGAAGCAGTACGTCGAACAATTGCTACTCGCATGGGGGCATGTCCTCGATGCCAAGCCAGTTGCGACTCCTCTGGAGCGGTTATCAAGTTAAGTGTTGACGACACTAACTGGCGAGGCTGTCATGAAAGGAGTAACCTAATCAGTGATGTGCTCCTTAATGTATTTGGCAGTAACAACCAGGCATGATATTCTACATTCAGTGTCAAAGCTGTAGCATAATGAAAACTCGAATGCCCTCACAAAGATCACCGCTGGTAGCAGTGCACAACACGTGTTTCTAATACGCTACCTCAGGGCTCGGCTAGGTCAAAAGATTCATTAACGTGGCTACTGCAAAGCAGTTCATGGGATCGTCGACGCAATTGGGCAAATGATGCGACAGACCGCAAATCGTATAGCGGATTTGGTTTTTCCTTGCTGCGGCGGCGCATTTTCTTGGAGTCGAAGAAACAAAGCCGTGTAGCAGTAACGCAGCACGGAGCCCGAGTATATTGCATTATCGACTGCGGGCGAGGGAGGCGGCATACCGAATAAATTTTATTTGAATTGGATTTTGAAGGAAAGACAAAACATTTTTTGTATTACATAGCGATAATCAGGAAGCGCACAATGGTCTAGTTTAAAAATCCAACATTACCATAAAGGCATTGCCAGCGTCACATCCCCCCTACTCGCTTTATTAAGTTTCATCATGTGATGAGAATGTATGCTAACAATGAAATAGATATCAGCTTGTTATAGGAAAATAACGATATGATAACTGATGTGTTAACAAAAAACTTACACAAGAACATAACATGCGGTGTGGTGCTAGTTGAAATAATTGTTTATTGTATAAGTTTTCTAAGTTTATAATTTGTTGAGAAGTGAGTATTGTGTGATATGTTTTGTATCATTGTTAGCAACATTATAACTTGACATTTGGGTCTGACACTTATGTTTCGTAGGAGTTTGTATTGAGTGGCATTCTTTTTTTTTTTTTGCCTGCTTTGAATTTCGCTGTTGACCGAATTGACAGACGTGTGCCTTGTTATGGAAAATTGATATGTAATCATTTAAAATAACCGAATAAAACTATTAGCTTTGTTCTTATAACAAAAATAAAAATCCAACACTTTACTTTTGTCATTCAAACCTAAAAAGCTCAGTTTTGAACCCACTTTTTCGAGAAAATCGTGAATTTTGTACAAATGAGTAATCTCAACTTTGCCGTGCTCTACCTTAGCCATATTTGTCGACGATCACAAAAAACACGTATCAGTAAGTGCTCATGCAGTTACTTTTATTTGTCTTTCACGCACCATAGGCAAAATCTTTTGAACCACTTTTTTCGCGAACATTCTGAATTTGTAAAAATTGAGTTAATCTCTACTTTTCCGTGCTCTAATTTTTCCATATTGTGTATGATCACCAAAACAAGCAATGTATCAGTTAGTGGCTCTCACCCGCTTTACTTTCATTCTGTCATTTCAAACCTTAGAAAACCATCTTTTCAACCCACTTTTCATAAAATCTGAATTTGTAAAAATTGAGTAATCTCACTGCTTCGTGCTCTAACCTTTGTGCCAATATTGTGGTGATTACAAAGTGACTGTATCAGTTAGTGAGCATCATCTAGTTTACTTTTATTTGTCATCTCAAATCTGGAAATCCATTTGAAACCCCTTTTCGAGAAAATCGTGAAATTTGTAAAAATTGAGTAATCTCAATTTCCGTGCTCTAACTTGCCAATATTGGGATGATTACAGAAGGGAAGGTATCCGTCAGTAGCTCAATTTTGAAATCCCACTTTTCGAGAAAATCGTGAATTTGTAAAAATTGGAGTAATCTCAACTTTTCCGTGCTCTAACTTAAGCCATATTAGGAAGATCAACAAAAAGCCAATGTATCAGTAAGTCGCTCATCAGTTACTTTTAATTTTGTCATTCAGCCCAAGAAATACTTATTTTGAACCCCTTTTCGTGACAATCGTGATTTGTAAAAATTGGTACATCTCACAACTTTTCCGTGCTCTTACTTTGCGCCATGAATTGGGACGATCACAAAATAGCAATGTATCACAGTTAGTAGCTCATACTAGTTTTAGCTTTTCTATGTGTGTGCGTGTTCAACCTAGAAAACTCATTTTTTATGAACCCACTTTTCGGGAAACACGTGATTTTTAAAATTGAGTAATCTCAATCTTTTGCCAATATTACATGATTAAAAAAGTCGATGATCATTAAGTAGCTCATCATCAAACCCAGACAAAACTCTATTTTGAAACCCACTTTCTCGAGAAAATCGTGAATTGTAAAACTTTGAGTTCTTAATTTTTCCGTCTCTAACTTGCTAATATTGGGATCGCATTTTAAAAAGCGGAATGTATTAGTTAGTAGCTCAGCTAGTTTCTTGTATTTGTCATTCAAATTTAGAACCCACTTTTCAAATAAATCGTGAATTTGTAAATATTGAGTAATCTCAACTTTTCCGTGCTCTAACTTTGCCAATATTGGGATGATTACAAAAGGAAATGTATCCGATAGTAGCTTTTCTAGTTTACTTGTATATGTCATTCAAACCAAGAAAACTCATTTTGAACCCACTTTTCGGAGAAATCGTGGATTGTAAAAATTGAGTAACTCACTTTTCCGTCTCTACCTTTGTCAATTATTGGGATGATCACAAAAGCAATGTATCAGTTGTGGCTCACCCAGTTTAAACTTTCATTTGTCATTCAAACCTAGAAAACCATTTTTGAACCCCATTTCAAGAAAACGTGAATTTGATAAAAATTTGTAGATAATCTCACTTTTCCGTACTCTACCTTTCTCATATTGGGGTGATTACAAAAGTAATGTATCGTTGTGTAACCATCTAGTTTACTGTTGTATGGTCATTCAACCTCTGGAAAGCTCCATTTGAACCACTTTTCGAGAAATCAGTGAATTTGTAAAAACTTGAGTAATCTCCACTTTTCCGTGCTCTAACTTTGGGGGCCATATTGGGATGCAATTACCGAGGGAAGGTATCCGTTAGTACTTTATTTTGAACCCACTTTTTCGAGAAAAATCTGTGAATTTTGGTACAAATTGAGTAATCTCAACTTTTTCCGTGCTCTAACTTAGCCAATATTAGGAAGATCACAAAAGCAATGTATCAGTAAATGGCTCATCCAGTTAACTTTTTTTTGTCATTCAAACCTAGAAAACTCATTTTGAACCCACTTTTCGAGAAAATCGTGAAATTGTAAAAATTGAGTAATCTCAACTTTTCCGTGCTCTAACGTTGGCCAATATTGGGAGATTACAGAAGTGAAGTATCCGGTAGTAGCGCATTTTTGACCCACTTTTCGAGAAAATCGTGAATTTGTACAAATTGATTAACTCTCAACTTTTCCGTGCTCTAACTTAGCCAATATTGAGGAGATCACAAAACAAGCAATGCTATCCAGTTAAGTAGCTCATCCAGTAACTTTTAAATTTGTACACATATCATGCAACAAAAACTCATTTGAACACCTTTTCGAGAAAATCGGTGAATTTTGTAAAAATTGGTAATCCCAATTTTCCGTGCTACTAACTTTGCCAATATTAGGGGATGATTACAGTAAGGGAGCTGTTCCGTTAGTAGCCTCCATCTATTTACTTGTATGTGTCTTCTCAAACTCTGGAAATCTCAGCCTGTCATTCAACCCACTAGAAACCTCATTTGAACACACCTTTTCGGCCAAAATCGCTGAATTTGAAAAATTGAGTTTCTCAACTTTTCCGTCAAGCTTCTAAATCTTGCCCATTTTTGCGATGATTACAAAAGGGAATGTAATCAGTTAGTAACCTCATCTAGTTTACTATTTTCATTTAAAATATAGAAAACTAGATTTTGAACCCCTTTTCGAGAAAATCGTGAATGTCATAAAAACTCTGAGTAATCACACACATTCCGGTGCTCTTCCGTTGCAATATTGGGATGATTACAAAAGGAATGTTTTCAGTGTAGCTCATCTAGTTTTATACTTGTATTGTCATTCAGAATCTAGAAAACATCATTTTGGAACCCACTTTTCGAGAAAATCATGATTTGTAAAAATTTGAGTAATCTCAACAACTTTTCCGTGTGTCTCTAACTTTGCCAATATTGGGACGGATCACAAGAGCAGTGTGTATTAGTAATAGACCTAACTGGATCATCGACGTTTACTTACTTTCCATTTGCTTCAAAACCTAGTAAAACTCATTTTGAACCAACTTTTCGAGAAATCGTGAATTTGTAAAAATTTAATATCTCAATCATTTCGTGCCTAACTGTCCAATATTGGGACGATCACAAAAAGCAATGTATCACAGTTAGTTAGCGGTCATCCAGGATATCTTTCATTGTCAATTCACACCTAGACAACTTATTTTTAAACTCGGCGTGTGGGGGTGGGTCGAGAAAATCGTATGTTTTGTAAAACACATATTAGTATTTCATCACTCATTCCGTGCCCAAATTTGTCCCATTTGCAATATTTCAAAAAGGGTGAAAATGTATCAGTAAGGTAGCTTCATCTAGTCTTTTATTTGTATTGTCATTTCAATCTAGAAAACTTATGTTGACCCCTCTTGTTATGGGAAAATCGTGATTATACAAAATTGAGTAATCTCAACTTTGCCGTGCTCTTAACTTTGCAATATTGGGATGACACAAAGAGCAATGTATCAGTTAGTAGCTATCCCGTTCTTTCATTTGGCATTCAAACCTAGAAAACTCGATTTGATCACACTTTTCGAGAAAATCGTGAATTTTGTAAAAATTGAGTAATCTCAACTTTCCGTGCTCTACTTGCCAATATTGGGATGATTACATAAGGGAATGTATCAGTTTAGTACTCATCTAGTTTTACTTGTATTCTGGGTACATTCAAACCTAGAAAACTCATTTTGAACCACACTTTTCCAGAAAATCGTAATTTGTAAAAATTGAGTATTCCCTCACTTTTCTTGCTTTCGAACTTTGCCAATATTGGGATGATTTTTAAAAGGTATGTTATTAGTGAGTAGCTCATCTAGTTTTACTTGTATTTGTCCGTTCAAATCTAGAAATTCATTTTTGAACCCACTTTTTCACGAAATCTTAAAATTTGTTAAAATTGAGTAGCTCTCAACTTTTCGTCTCTAACTTTGCCACATTGTGGGATGATTACAAAAGGGAATGTATCAGTTAGGGACGCTCATACAGTTTAATTTCTCTCTGTCATCAAACCTAGAAAACTCTTTGACCCATTTTCGAGAAATCGTGAATTTGTAAAAATTGAGTAAATTCTCAACTTTCCGTGCTCATAAAATTTCTGCCCATATTGCGATGATTTAACAAAGGAAATGAATCCAGTTTATAGCTCATCTAGTTTTACTATTTTGTCATTTAAATCTAGAAAACTTCATTTTGAACCCACTTTTCGAGAAATCGTGAATTTTTAAAAATTGAGTAATCTCAACTTTTCCGTGCTCTTACTTTGCCAATATTGGAATGCTTACAAAAGTAAATGTTTCAGTTGGTAGCTCACCTAGTTTACTTGTAGTTTGTCATTCAATCTACAAAACTCATTTTGAACCCACTTTTCGCGAGAAATCATGAATTTGTTAAATTAAGTCAATCTCAACTTTTTCCCGTGCTTCTAACTTTGCCAAATTTGGGACGATCACACAGAGCAGTGTTATTAGTAAGTGCTGCATAGAGTTTTACTTTCATTTGTCTTCAAACCTAGCAAACTCATTTTGAACCACTTTTCGAGAAAATCGTGAGTTATAAAAATTGAGTAATCTCAACTTTCACGTGCTCTTACTTGGCACAAATTGGACTCATCACAAAAGCAATCTATCAGTTGTAAGCTGCATCCAGTTTTACTGTTCGATTTGTCCATTCAACACCTAGAAAACTCATTTTTGAAACCACTTTTGCGAAAAAATCGTGCAAATTTGTAAAAATTGAAATGATCTCACCTTCCGTGCTTCTAACTTTGCCCAATAATATGGGATGACATTAGAGAAGGGTAAGTATCCGTTAGTATCTCATCTAGTTAACTTGTATTTGTCGTTCACAAAATCTATAAAAACTTATTTTGAACCTCAAAACACTTTCGAGAAACACCGTTGAATTTGTAAAAATTGAGTAATCTAACTTTATTCCCGTGCTCTAACTTTGCCATATTGGGATGATACAAAGGATATGTTTAGTAAGTAGCTCATCTATTTTATTTTTCATGTCATTCAAAACCTGAAAACTCATTTGTGAACCACTTTTATCGAGAAATCGTGCAATTTGTAAAAATTGAGTAATCTCAGCTTTGCCAATATTGGGATGATTAACAAAAAGCAATGTATCAGTAAGTAGCTCATTAGAGTTTCTTGAAAAATTCGTCATCAAACATACAAACTCATGTTGAACCCACTTCTCGAGAAAAATCGTGATATTTGTACACACTTGAGTAATCAAGCTTTCGTGTGTTCTAACTTTGGCCATTATTAGGATGATTTTAAAAGAATGTATTAGTTTAGTAGCTCTTCTAGTTTTACTTGTATTTAATTCCTTCAATTAGAAAACGTCATTTTGTGGCGCTGTCCATTTTCAAAAAATCTGTGAATTTGTGTAAAATCTTTTAGTTATTTTTGAATTTTCCGTGGCTCTTACTTTCCCAATATGTGTAGGATGATTATCATGAAAGCAATGCATCTTCTACAGTGCTCATGGCGGTTAACTTTCATTGTCATTCAAACCTTAGGAAAACTCATTTGACCAACTTTTCTGAGAAATCGTGAATTGGAAAAATTGAATAATCTCAACTTTTCCGTGTGCTCTAACTTTTGCCAATTATTGGGCGAACGAATCACAAAAAGCAATGTATCAGTTAGTGTAGCTCATCCAGTTTACTTTCATAGTGTCATTCTCAAACCTTACTGTAAACTCATTTTTGAAACCACTTTTCGAGAAAATCGTGAATTGTAAAAATTGAGTGATCTCAAACTTTTCAGTGCGCTAACTTTAGCCAATGTATTGGCAAACTATCACAAAAGGAATGTATCAGTAAGTAGGTACTCATCGAGTTTACTTTCATGGGGGGGGGGGGCCACATTCAAACCTAGAAACTCATTTTGAACTCTTTTTCGAGAAAATCGTGATTTTTCAATTGATATTCTCAACTTTCCTGCTCTAAATTTGCCCATATTGGCGATATGATTCAAAAGCAAATGTATCAGTGAGTAGCTTTTCAAGTTTACTTTGTATGGTCCCTCAAATCTGGAAAACTCATGTTGACCCTTTCGAGAAATCGTGAATTTGTAAAATTGATATTCTCAATTTTTCGTAGTTCTAAATTTGGTCCTATTGCGATGATTACAAAGGGAATGATCGTGTAGTAACTCTTCTAGTTTTACTTGTATTTGTCATTCTCCAATGCTAAAAAAACAACGCATTTTGAACCCACTTTTTCGGGGGGAGAAAATCTGAATTTGTAAAATTGATTATCTCAACTTTCCAATAATTGGGATGATAACAAAAGAAATGTATCGTAAGTAGCTCATCGAGTTTAATTTTCAGTCGCGTCAGTCAAACCTAAGAAAACTCTGTTTTGAACCCACTTTCTCGAGAAAAATCGTGAAATTTGTAAAAATTGAGTAATCTGCAACTTTTCACCGTGGCTCTTGACGTTGCCAATATTGCGGTTTGATTTTAAAAGGGAATGCTTGAAGTTAGTAGCTCATCTGTAGTTTACTTGTATTTGATTTCATTCACATCTAGAACAACTCATTTTGAATCCACTTTTCGGACAAATCGTAATTTTGTAAAAATTGCGTATCTCATCTTTTTCCGTGCTCTAAATTTAATTTCTCAATATTGGGATGATCCAAAAGCATGTATCAGTTAGTGGATCATTTAATTTACTTGTATTTTGGTCATTCAAGCTAGAAAAACTCATTTATCAACCCCACCTTTTGCGAGAAATCTCAACTTTTGCCAATATTGGGATGATTACAAAGGGAATGATCAGTAAGTACCCACTAGTTTATCCTTGTATTTGTCATTCAAACCTATAAAAATAATTTTGGACCCTCACTTTTCGATGAAATCGGTGAATTTGGTAAAAACTGCGTAATCTCAAACTTTTCCGTGCTCTATAACTTTGCCAATATTGGGTGATTTACAAAAGGGAAGGTATCAGTTAGTAAGCTCAATCTAGTCTCTACTTTTATTGTCATTCAAAAACTAAAAACTCATTTTTGAACTCACTTTTCGAGAAATCATGAATTTGTAAAAGTAATTGAGTAATCTCAACTTTTCCGTGCTCTACTTTGCCAATATTGGGAATTGGGACGATCACAAGCGGACGTGTATTTTAGTAAGTAGCTCATAGAGTTTACTTTCATTTGTCATTCAACCTAGAAAACTCATTATTGAACCCTACTTTCGAGAACAATGTGAATTGTGTAAAAATTGAATAATCTTAACTTTTCTCGTGCATCTAACTCTTTGCCAATATTGGGACCGATCAAAAAAGCAATGTATCAAGTTAAACTGGATTAGCTACTATACTGATACATTGCTTTTTGGTGGATCGTACCCAATAAATTGGCAAAGTTAGGATGCCGGAAAAGTTAAGATTATTCAATTTTACAAATTCACTATTCTCTCTCGAAAAGTGGGTTTCAAAATGAGTTTTCTAGGATTGATGCAAATGAGAAGTTAAACTCTATTGACCCCTACTTACTATACACTGCTCTTTCGTGACCTGTCTACCCCAATATTTTGGCAAAGTTGAGCACGGAAAAGTTGAGAATCTTATCTCAAATTTTCTTACAAATTCATGATTTTTTGCCTCGAAAAGTGGTTCAAAATGAGTTTTCAGATTTGAATGACAAATACAAATATAAACTAGATGACCACTCTAACTGATACCTTCCCTTTTGTATCATCCCAATATTGGCAAAGTTAAGCACGAAAAGTGAGAATATACTCAGTTTTTACAAATTCCACGATTTTTCTCGGAAAGTGGGTTCAAAATTTTTTTCTAGTGTTTGAATGGCTACAAATACAACTGTAACTAGATACTACTTACTGAATTCATTCTTTTTGTGAATCATCCCAATATTGGCAAAGTTGAGATTGTGTCGAAAAGTGGGTTGAAAATGAGTTTTTCTAGCTTTGAAATGACAAATACAAGTGTAAAGTTAAATGATCCACTAACTGATACATTGCTTTTTGGTGACCATACCCAATATTGAAAATTTATAAGCACGGAAAAGATGAGATTACTCAATTTTACAAATGTGTGACTATTTTCTCGAAATACAGTGGGGATTTCAAAATGAGTTTTTTGCTAGATTTGAATGAATCAAATATACAGTAAACACTGATGACATAACTAATAATACATTCCTTTTAAAACTCACCCAATATTGGCAAAGTCAGAGCACGGAAAAGTTTGAGATTACTCAATTCTTTACAAATTCATGATTTTCTCGAGAAGTGGGTTCAAAATGACAGTTTTTCTAGTTTGAATGACGAATGAATTAAACTCTCGATGAGTCTACTTACTCGATGACCTTTCTTTTTGTATCATCCCAATATTGGCTAAATGTTGAGATGTACTCAATTTTTAACAAATTCAGATTTTCGTCGAGTAAGTGGTGTTTCAAAATGAGTTTTTTAGATTTGAATCGAACCAATATCACAGTAAACACTAGTAGAGTACTACTATACTGAATACATTCCCTTTTGTAAATCATCGCAATATGGGCACTTTAGAACTCGGAAAATTGAGACATACTCATGTTTTTACAAATTCCCGATTGTCTCTCGAAAAGTGGGTTCAAAATGAAGTTTTCCAGATTTGATGACAAATACCAAAGTAAACTTGAAAAGCTACTAACTGATACATTTGCTTTTGTAATCATCGCTAATATGGCGAAAATTTAGAGTCAGGAAATGTTGAGAATACTCATTTTTTATACAAATTGCCGATTTCTCGAAAAGTGGTTCAAATGAGTTTTCTAGGTTTGGAATGACAAATGAAAGTAAACTCATGAGCTACTTACTGATACATTCCGCTTTTGTGCATCGTCCTATATTGGCACATGAGTTAGAGGCACTGAAAAGTTGAGACATTACTTCAATTTTTACAACAAATTCAACGTATCTCGTCGAAAGTGGTTTTCAAAATGAGTTTTCCTAGGTTGAATGACAACATGAAGTAAACTGATCGTGCTAGCTACTGATACATGCTTTTTGTGATCGTCCCAATTATTTGGCAAGTTACGTCAGCACGGAAAAGTATGAGATTTTTCAATTTTTTACAATAATGTGCACGACTTTTCTCGAAAAGTTGCTTCAAAATATGAGTTTTTCTAGGTTTTAATGACAAATGAAAGTTGCAACTCGATGAGCAACTTGATAGATGCATTGGCTTTTTGTATCTCCAATAATGGGAAAGTAAGAGCACGGAAATTAAAGTTAACTCAATGGTTTGTACAAATTCACTATTTTTTTGAATAATGGATCCAAAATGAGTTTTCTAGATTTGAATGAATAAATACAAGTAAAACTAAAGATTCTACTAACTAATACCTTCCCTTTTAAAATTCATCCTAATAATGGCAAAGTTAGAACACGGAAAGCTATGAGATTTCAAAGTTTTCAAATTCACGATTATTTCTCGAGAATGGGTTCAACATGAGTTTTGTATGTTTGAATGACGAATGAAAGAAAACTCAATGAGCTACTTATACTGATACAGTTGCTTTTTGTAATCATCCCAATATTGTGTCAAAGCTGAGATTACTCAATTTTTTACAAATTCACGATTTTCTCTGAAAAGTGGTTTCAATAAGTTTTTGTCTAGGTTTGAATGACAAATTGAAAAGTAAACTAGATGAGCTCTACTTACTAAACATTTCCCTTTTGGGGTAATCATCCCATATTGGCCAAAGTTAGATCTCGGAAAAGGTTGAGATTACTCAATTTTTTCAAATTCACGTGGTTTTTCCTCGGAAAAGTGGGTGTCAAAATAGTTTTTCTAGCTTTGAACGACAAATACAAGTTAACTAGATGAGGGCCTCACTACCGGATACCTATCCCTTCTCTAATCATCCCAATATTGGCAAAGTGTTAGAGCACGGAAAGGTGAGATTCATTCAATTTTTTACAATATTCAACGATTTTTTCGAACAAGTGGTGGTTCAAACATAGTGTTTCTAGGTTTGATGACAAATGATAAAGTTAAACGTGGATGAGCTTCTAACTGATACATTTGCTTTTGTGATCGTACCCCCAATTTTCTTGGCAAGTAAGAGCACGGAAAAGTTGAGCATTACTCATTCTTTATATTCCCACGATTTTCTCGAAAAGTGGTTCAAAATGAGTTTTCTAGGTTTGAATGACAAATGAAAGTAACTCTATCGAGCTACTTACTAATACACTGCTCTTTGTGATCGTCCCAAATTGGCAAAGTTAGAGCACGGAAAGTTGATATTATACTCAATTTTTTACAAATTCATGTTTTCTCGAAAAGTGGGTCAAATATGAGTTTTCTAGATTTGAATGACAAATACACGTAAAACTAGGTGAGCTACCAACTGAAACATTTCCTTTGTAATCATCCTCTAATATTGGCAAGTAAGAGCACTACAAAGTTGAGATTACTCAATCTTTATGAATTCACGATTTCTCGAAAAAGTGGGTTCATGAAATGAGTGTTTCTTAGATTTAAATCACAAATCTAGTAATACTAGATGAGCTACTACGGTGACCCCCCCCCCTCCTCCCCCCCCCCCGCCCCCCCCCCCCCCAGTCATTTTCCTTTTGTTAATCATCGCAATAATGTCGGCAAATTTAGCATACACACGAAGTTGGATACTCATTTTTACAAAGTTCCACGATTTTATCTCGAAAATGTGGGTTCAAAATGGTTTTCTAGGATTTGATGACAAATGAAAGTAAACTCGTTGACATACTCTAACTGTGATACATTCCTTTTGTAATCTCATCCCACATTGGCAAGTTTAGAGCACGGAAAAGTTGATACGTGTGAAAACTCAAAATTTTTTAACAAATATTATAGACTTTCTTGAAAAGTGGTTCAAAATATGAGTTTTTTCAAGATTTTTAACAGACTGAAATCTCTCTCAAGTAAACTAGATTGAGCTACTCACTAAACATCCCCTTTTAAATCATCCAATATTGAACCAAGTTAGAGCAATGGGAACAAGTTGAGAATACTCATTTTTATACAAATTTACGATTTCTGGAAAGTGCGGTTCAAACTGAGTTTTTCTAGGTTGTATGACAAATACAAGGTAAACCAGATGAGCTATCTAACTGATACATTCCCCTTATGTAATCATCCCAATATTTGGCAACAGTTAGAGCACGGAAAACACGTTGAGATTACTCATTTCTACAAAGTCACGATTTTTCTCGAAGTGGATTCAAAATGATTTCCTAGGTTTGATGACAAAATGAAAAGTAAACTGGATGAAGTCTACTAACTGATCCATTGCTCTTTGTGCTGGATCTCCCAATATTGGCAAAGTTAGATCCACGGAAAAGCTTGAGATTACTCAAGTTTTTTTATAGCACATTCACGATTTTCTCGAGAAAGTGGGTTCAACTAAGTTTTACTTAGCGAGATTTGAATGAACAATACAATACACTACGATGAGCTACTTACTTGAATACAATTTTCCTTTGAAACATCCGTTGCAAATGGGCAAATTTTGGAGGCAACGGAAAAGTTGAATAATACTAAATTGTTTACAAATTCACGATTTATTCTCGAAAAGTGGGTTAAAAATAAGTTTGCTGGTTTGAATGAACATGAACGGTATCCTGGAGAGCGACTAACTGATACATTGCTTTTTGTGATCGTCCCAATATTGGCAAGGTAAGAGCACGGAAAAGTTGAGATTACTCAATTTTTACAAATTCACGATTTTCTCGAAAATGTTGTTCAAAATGAGGTTTTGTCTAGGTTGAATGACAAAGAAAGTTATATACTCGAATGAGGCGTACTTACTAATATCACTGCCTCTTTGTGATCGTCAATATTGCAGAGTTAGAGCACTGAAAGTTGAGATTACTCATTTTTTTACGAAACTGTGCATGAGTTTCTCCGAAAGTCGGTATGCAGTGTATGATTCTTCTAGATTGAAATGACAATACAAGTAAACGAGATGAGGCTACCAAACTGAAACCATTTCCTTTTGTAATCATCTCCAATATTGCAAAGTATGAGGCACGGAAAAGTTTGAGATTACTCAATTTTTATGAGTTGTTTTTTTTCACAGATTTTCTCGTAAAAGTATGGGTTCAAAATTAGTTTTCTAGTGTGTTAACCGACAAATATAGTATAAACCGGCTAGATGAGCGTATCTATACTGATACATTCCTGTTTGTAAATTCATCGCAAACATGGGGCAACCAATTTTGTTATAGAACTCGGAAAAGTTTGTGAGAATACTCAATTTTTACAAATTCCACGATTTTCTCGAAAAGTGTGTTCAACATAGTTTTCTAGATTTGAATGTACAGACTGTATTTCAGATATTGAATGACACATACAATAAACTAGATGAGCTACTAAGATAGCTCTCCGGGTCTGTAATCATACCCAAATGGCAACGTTAGAGCACGGAAAATTGGGATTACTCAATTTTTGACAATTTCACGATTTTCCGAAATGTGGTTCAAAATGAGTGTTTCTTGGCTTTGAATGACAATAAAGTAACTGGATGAGCTACTTCTGATAAATTTCTTTTTGGATCTTGCCTATATTGGCTAAGTTAGAGCACGGAAAAGTTGAGATTACTCAATTGTTACAATTCACGATTTTTTCTCGAAAAGTGGGTTCAAAATGACTACTACCGGATACCTTCCCTTCTTTAATCATCCAAATATTGGGCAAGTTAGAGCACGGAAAAGTTGTACAGATTACTATTTTTTACATATTTCACGATTTTCTCGAAAAGTGGGTGTTCAAAATGCGTTTTCTAGGTTTGAATTAGACAACATACAACTACTGGATAGCTACTTACTGATACATATGCTTTTTTTGTGAATCTATCCTAATATTGGCTAAGTTTAGAGCCGGAACAGTTGAGATTTACTCACTTTTGTACTAAATTCACGATTTTACCTCTGAAAAGTGGGTTCAAATATGCTACTAACGGATTACCTTCCCTCTGTAATCATCCAATATTGGCAAAGTTAGAGCACGGAAAAGTTGAGATTACTCAATTTTTACAAATTCACGTATTTTCTCGAAAAGTGGGTTCAATGAGATTTCAGATTGAATGACACATACAAGTAAACGAGTATGAGACTGCTAACTGATCCATTCCCTTTTGTAATCACCTCAATATTGAGAAAGGTAAGTCGGAAAAGTTAGTACATTACTTCAATTTTTACAGAATTCACGTTTTCTTGAAACGTGGGGTTCAAAATGAGTTTCTAGGTTTGAATGACAAATGAAAGTATACTGGTGATTCTTCGCCACTAACTGATAGCTCTTGCTTTTTTGTGATCATCTGTCTGTGTGATATTGACAAGGTAGAGCACGGAACATAGTTGAGATTACTCAATTTTTAGAAAATTCACGACATTTTCTGCGAAAAGTGGGTTCAAATGGAGTTTTCTTGGTTTGAATGAACATATACAAGTAAACTAAAAAGCTACTATATCTCGATATCTGTTCCTTTTGGTAATCATCCCCATATTGGCAATGTTAGAGCCGGAAAAGTTGAGATTACTCAATATTTATAAATCACGATTTATTTGAAAATGTGTTTCTAAATTTGAATGACAAATACAAGTAAACTAGATGAGCTACTAAACTAATACATTGTCCCTTTTAAATCATCCCAATATTAGCAATAGTTAGAGCACGCTATAACTAAGATTATCAAGTTTTACAAAATTCCACGATTTTCTCGAGAAGTGGGTTCAAAATCGAGTTTTTCTGGTTTTGAATGTTGTCTACTTACTGATACATCTGCTTTGTGATAATACATCGTGTAATATTGGTGCAAAGTCGTTGAGATTTACTCAATTTTTAAAAATTCACGAATTTTACGAAAAGTGGGTCACACATGACATTTTTTCTAGGTTTGAATACATAATTGAAAGTAAACTGTATGATCTACGTTGACTGATACATTGCTTTTTGTATCGTCCCAATACTTGGCAAAGTAAGAAGATCGCTCGAAATGCTAGTTTGAGTGCATTACTCAATTTTACACATTCCGCATTATCGCGAAAAGTGGGTTCAAAATAAGTTTTTCTTGGCATTGAAATGACAAATAAAAGTTAACTATGAGCTACTTACTGATACATTGCTTTTTTGTGATCTTCCTAATATTGGCTAAGTTTAGAGCACGGAGTGAAGTGTGCAGATTTAATCAAATTTTTGACAAAATTCACGTGGATTTTCCCTCGAAAGTGGTTGCAAAAATGAATGCCACTCAATCGGATCTCCTCCCTTCTGTAAATCGCCTCACCAATAACTTGGCAAAGTAGAGCCGGGGGGGAAATGTTGCGATTATCTCAATTTTTCACATTCATGAGAGTTTTCCTCGGAAAACGTGGGTTCAAAATGAGTATTCTCCAGATTTGAATGACAAGTGTAAAAGTAAACTAGATTGGCTACTACTGATAACATTCGCTTTTGTATCACACCCAATATTGCCAAGTTAGATGCACACTACAAAAGTTGAGATTACTCACTTTTACAAATCTCCATATGATTTTTCTCGAGACAGTGGTTGGGTTGACACATAATGAGTTTTCTAGCTTTTGACATGCGACAAATGAAAGCTCACACTGGGTGAGCCACTACCTGACTACATTGGCTTTTTGTGATCCATCCCAATACATTGAGATAAAATTAGAGCATCGGTAAAAGAGTTGAGCATTACTCCAATTTTACAATATGTCACGATTTTCGTCTAAAAATGGGTTCAATGAGTTTTCTTGGTTTGAATAACAAATAAGTTAACTGCATGAGCTCTTACTGATACATTGTTTTTTTTTGATCGTCCCTAATAGGCTAAGTTAGAGCACGGAAAGTTGAGATTCTCAATTTTGTACAAATTCACGATTTTCTCGAAAAGTGGGTTCAAAATGAGTTCTTTAGGTTTGAATGACAAATTAAAGTTGTTGGATTTTTATTTTGTATAAGAAAAGTAATAGTTTTATTCGGTTATTTAAATGGTACATATATTTTTCCATAACAAGGGCCCCGCACACGTTCTTGTTCATGTCGGCAGCGGAAATTCAAAGAAGAAAATATAAAGAATGCACTCAATCCACTTACGAAACTAGTGTGGACCAAATGTCAGTTATAATGTTTGCTAAACATACCAAACATATTTCAATACTCTTCTCACAATGTATAAACTTGAAAACTTATTAAGTACAATCATTTCATGACTATGCACTTTGCTGTTTGTTCTTCTTGTAGTTTTTTGGTTAACAACATAGTTTCAATATCGTTAGTTCCTATTAAACTTGAAATATCTATTTCTTTGTTAACGCATACATTTTCTCTCACATGATGAAACTTAATAACATATATGTTTACTACCTTTTGTAATGTTGGATTTTTAACTAGCATTGCCTCTGATTATCGCAATACAATAAAATGGTTTTGTCTTTCTTAAAATCCAATTCAAATAAAAATTTATTAGGTATGCCGTCCTCCACCTCGCCCGCATGTCGATTAATCAATATACTCGGCTTCCGTGTGCTGTGCTTACTGCTACCAGGCTTTGTTTTCTTCGAGCTCCACGCATTGCGCTCCGGGCCGCAGCAAGAAAAACAAATCCGCTATACGATTTGCGGTGTCGCTCATTTGCCCATCTGCGTCCGACGTATCCATGATCGTGCATTTTGCCAGTAGCCACGTTAATGAATCTTTTGACTAGCGCGAGCCCATTCAGGTAGCGTAGAATGCAGTTTTTGCCTGTGCTACCGAAAGGTGACGTCTTTGTGGGGAATTCGAGTTTACGTTATAGCCAGCCTTGGACACTGTGAATGTAGAATATCTGGCTGGTTGTTATGCCTAAATACATTATGGCCTATCAATGACTTGGTGCTACCTTCCATGTGACGTAGCCTAGCAGTTCTGTCGTCACACTTAAGTTCTTGATAACCTGCTTCCAGTGGAGATCGCACTGGCTTGCACGAAATGGACATGCCCCATGCGAGCTAGCAATTGTTTCGACGTACTGCTTATGTCCGATACATGTAATCCTCCAGAGTCGCCATCTCGCTATACTTAGATTGCCTAGAAATGGTTGAGGTGTCGCGCCGTCTACTACATCGAATCACTTGTGCAATTTTGGCTTTTACATTCCAGCAAGTCTCCTTGGCTTAGCTGGCAATTAACAAGTAATCAGTCGACATAAATTTGCAATTATAATTAGTTACCTTCGCTATGTGCGTTTATCAACCCGGCTCACACTGGTAGTCTATGCGGTTTAAAACCCTATCTTGTGCATGACTCATCGCATCGCGTTCCACACCCTGCCGCTTTCGCTTTGTGTGCCCATTACAGCTAAATTTTTTCAGTTTAATACCTCGTCGGAGTGGCTGTGGGTGGGGGGCGTCGTTATTAAAGTCTCCCATCTGGCTGCTTCATGTAGCCCTCCTCTGTTAACTCCGCTGTTCAAGTACGCGGAGGAAACATCGATTGAGCACGAACCATTTATTGCTCAACTGCTAGTATGCCAAAATTGGTTCATTACGAGAAGGAGTACCTGCCACTAGGTGAACAACGTACTCAAAATTCAGGTCACGCCATATTGCTGTGCGCATCCCTTTGCCATCCAGCCTTCGAGTTTAAAGCGCTCTACGCTAGACCATCTTGATGTCGATAGACCTTTACGCCCGAACACCCATTTACATCACTATAGCTTTCCTTGCCTTTGTGGCAGGGCTGCAACGAGCTCCCATGTGTTGTTTCGATCCAGAGAATCAACTCCTTCTTGATCGAGGCTGACCATTCGCTACTCATGAACTGACTCCGTTTTGCTTCAGCCCAGTTGCAGGTCTTGTAACTTCTTCAAACCCTTAGCATGTTTACAATGTTGTACTAGCTTGCGGTGGTCGACCTGGATTTCCACTTCTTATTACTTTGGACGACCTGGTTCCTCAGCGTTTTTCGGTGTGCCTCGAAGCTTTGCATCTTCTCTTTCGCCACTCTCGTAGGTCTCCTCTTCTGGCTCGCTTGCAATACAGTCTGGATATAACACATGGCTATGCTCCTCGCTGGCCTTCTGACGCGATTTAATGTTCTGTCAATGGGCACCATCCTGCCTATTTTTGTCCTCTGCAAAGATCATAGCTACGTCATTCTCCATAAAACAATACAACGTCTCTGCTTTCGACATGACCTTTCTCGTTGCTGACATAAAGCCGATATGCTTCGCTGTTGGATGAGTCGCCTATCCATATGCACTCGTTACCTTTGCTCTAAACTTAGTTGGTATGCGCCTTGTTTAAGTGCACCGCTTTAGAGCCAAAAATTTTAAGGTTGCCTAGTTGTTTCCTTCCAGTCCAAACTCGTATGGGCGGGCTGTTATTCAGCTGCTGTTTCCGCGCTCGATTGCGCAAATACACAGCAGTAACTCACGCCTGTCACTCCACCAAAGACTCGCAGACACATAATGCACCAGCATGGCGCGGCCTCCAACGATTGTCGATTTGCGCGCTCAAGCAACACGCCGTTTTGCTACTCATATGAGTGTAAGGCACCGTTTATAATTGTCTTTTATCCGTTTTCTGACAGATACCTATTAATTCGCGACTCACATAGTCACGTCGTTGTCACTGCGTATTGCTTTATAATTTGTTCCCGGTTTCTCGTTACCGCAGTCCCGACAAAGTCTTTAAAAGCGTTTTAAGACTGATTCGCGTGATTTCAAAAATTACACATAACTGTATATACGCGACAGTCACGATATCTGTCCAAAGTGTCGCGATCTCCACCCGATACTTGCTACTTGGGCACATAGGTCCCGTATGCACCAAGCTTAGGGGGGCATTGTGTCGCACGGTTATTCTTACTGTTTGGGGAACAGCTTTAACACAATCTTGCTCTTCGCGATATCCGCAATTATCGGTTTTAACTTCAACATTTCTTAATTATTTTTAGCCCTGCAACGATTTCTTTGCTCCGTCCATCTTTTTCAGACTTGTGGCATATTTTAAATGACCGAACCGATAAGCCATTTTCCATAATTCCTGTCTTTTGTTTTTGCGTACTATCACTTTCAGCATTAACTCCGATAATAAACAAATCATTTAAAACACTTCTCGGCAACGCATTCTTTTATCGTTGTTTGTACATCTCTTATTATTGGCTTGTTTCTCTTTCAAACAAGACTGGCTCGGAATCCCTTTCAGCGGCTTTGGATACCGACATAAAATGTGTTTGTAAGCTCTTTCGTGCATACAACACACTAGCAACCCGATTTTCATAATCCCGATATTTGATTTTAACTTACAGTTCCTTTGCCGTTCGGACAACTATAAAATGTGATCACCGGCCACAGCATAATTTTTCCTTCTATGGTCTTTGAAATCTGTATACATCGATTATATGTGTCACAACACTGGTCACTTGCTCCACTGTCCTGGCACCACATGTCTTTTTGTAATTCCGCTTCCCCGTACGTTCGCCAAACTCGCACATACAAGCGTTTGCTGTTTCTTGTCTTTCACATTGTCATTCTCTGCTGCGTTTCTTGCACTTGTGCAACATAAAGTGCCCTTCGTGACCGGGGCATCTATAACATTTTTTTTTTTCTTTTTTTTTTGTTTTTTTTTTTTCTTCACACGTTATTTTTGTATTTGTGGCTTTTCCATTGTGTTTCGCTTGCTACTTGTGATATACATATATTATGCGTTGTCCCTTCGTTAATTTCGTCATCCACGTTGCCTCTCTCCCTCTCAATAATCTTGACCCTTACCATTCAATAGAAGAAGTCAATGTTCTCTCACGCGTTTCACCTTGCGACTACAAATTCTCTCAAACGGATTGTTCGCGTTGAGACCTGCGAAAGCAGCAAATTGTTAGAATATCTTCTGGCACGTCCAATTTTCGATTCTTTAAGCCTTGTCTACTAAATCGACGGCTGCGTTATACTATTTGGCTTACTCGGAAACTGTTCACATTTTAAACGAAGCAATTTCTTTAACAGGGCAATAGTTTTCTGGCTTGGACCACGAGTTTTATATAGAATCTCTGCGTAGCTTGTCCCACGCTTCTTTTCTCGCCTCGCACACATGCAGTTTTTAATGAGATTTAGTTGCGACGCTTTACCCAAGTGAAATTTGTCGCAGGTGACTTTTCGTGTCGTATTATCAAAAAGACTTAAGCGCTTCGCTATCATTTTCGTTTTTTACTACTTTATTTTGTGTGTCTTTTTCTTTCTTGTCGCAATATACAATCGACCACAAAATACATATGCACTAAAACACCTCTTATTTGCAGCCGACACACGCATAGTTTTCGCCATCTAATTGTCGTCGCAATAGACTTTGACGCACTCATTTTTATTAATTTCCGTCACACCAGTAATTTTAAAATTAACTAACTGTTCTCACTATTTCTTTCTTATGAAGGTCGTGCTGGGCCCATAACACTGTTGGATTTTTATTTTGTATAAGAATAAGTATAGTTGTTTTATTTCGGTTATTTACATGAGTACACTATATGTTATCCATAACAACCGCACACGTCTCGTTCAATTACGGCAGTGAACAAATTCGTAGAGAGGAAATAAAGAATGCACAATCAATTACAACTTACAAACTGAAGTTGACCAAATAGTAAGTTATAATGTTCTAAAATAAAACATATTTCAATAAAAGTAAACTCGATGAGCTACTTACTGTTACACTGCTTTTTGTGATCATCCCAATATTGGCAAAGTTAGAGCCCGGAAAAGTTGAGATTACTCAATTATTTGCAAATTTCACGATTTTTCGGAAAGGCGTTCAAAATAGTTCTAGGTTTGAATGACAAATATCAAGTAACTAAATGAGACTACTATGTACATTGGTTTTTTTGGGGGTTTTTATCATCCCAATATTTGAGAAAGGTAGAGCACGGAAAAGTTGAGTTTACTCAATTTTCTCCAAATTCACGATTTTCTCGAAAAGTTGGTTTAAAATGAGATTTCTTGGTTTGAATGACATAATACAAGTAAACTAGAAAAGCTTCTATCGTTACATTCCTTTTGTATCATCCCAATATTGGCAAAGTAGTGCAGCGGAAAGTTAAGATTACTCAATATGTGCAAATCACTATTTTATTTGAAAAGTGGTTCTAAATTTGCAAACGACAAAATACAAGTAAAACTACATACATGAGCTACTAACTTGATACATTCCCTTTTACAAATCACCCAATATTAAGCAAAGTTAGAGCACGGTAAACCCACTTAAGATTACTCAAGTTTTCAAATTCGACGATTTTCTCGAGAAGTGGTTCAAATGAGTTTTCTTAGGTTTTGAATGGGTGTGAGCTTGCTTACTATACTCGCTTTTTGTAATTCATCGCATAATATTTGGCAAAAGTTGAGATTACTCAATTTTTACAAATTCCGCTTTTTCTCGAAAGTGGGTTCCAACTGATTTTCGCAGATTTGAATGACACATACAAGTAAACTATTGAGGCTACTAACGGATACCTTCCTTGTGTAATCATCCCATATATTGGCAAAGTTAGAGCACGGAAGTTTGAGATTACTCGTTTGTGTACAAATTCACGATTTTCTCAAAAAGTGGGTTCAAATGAGTTTTCTAGGTGTTTGAATGACAAATGTAAGTAAACTGGATGAGCTACTAACTAATACATTGCATTTTGTGATCGTCCCATATTGGCAAAGTAAGAGCACGGAAAAGTTGGGATTACTCAATTTTTACAAATTCCACGATTTTCTCCGAAAAGTGGGTTCAAATGAGGGTTCTCATAGGTTTGATGGACAAATGAAAGTAAACTAAATGAGCTACTACTGATACATTGATTTTTGTTATCATCCATAATTGAGAAAGGTAAGCACGGAAAAGGTTGAGTTTACTCAATTTTTTACAATTTCACGATTTTCTCGAAAGTGGGTTCAAATGATGATTTTCTAGGTTTGAATGACAAATGAAGTAACTGATGAGCTACTAACTAATAATTCCCTTTGTAATCATACCAATATTGGCAAAGTAAGAGTACGGAAAAGTTGAGATTACTCAATTTGTACAAATTCACGATTTTCTCGAAACGTGGGTTCAAAATGAGTTTTCTAGGTTTGAATGACAAATGAAAGTAAACTGGTGAGCCACTAACTGTATACATTGCTTTTGTGATCAGCCCAATATTGGAAAAAGTGTAAAGCACGGGAAAAGTTGAGATTACTCAATTTTTACAAATTCACGATTTTCTCGAAAAGTGGGTTCAAAATAAGTTTTCTAGGTGTGAATGACAAATAAAAGTTAACTGGATAAGCTACTTACTGATACATGTGCTTTTTTGTGTGATCGGCCTAATATTTGGTAACTTAGAGCACGGAAAAGTTGAGATCTCACTCATATTTTAAAATTCACGATTTTTTGAAAATGGGTTTCTAATTTAACGACAAATACAAGTAAACTAGATGGAGCTACTAACTGATACATTCCCTTATTACAAAATCATCCCAAACATAGCACAGCTTAGAGCCGTTACACCTTGATAGAGTTACCTCAAGTTTTAACAAATTCACGATTTGCTCTCGAGAAGTTGGGTTTTCAAAATGGCTTTTCTAGGTTTAATGACAAATGAAAGTAAACTAAATGAGCTTACTAACTGATACATTGATATTCTCTTTGTTATCATCCCAAGATTGAGAAAGGTAGAGCTACGGAAAAAATTGAGTTTACTCAATTTTTTACAAATTCACGTATTTTCTCGAATAAGTGGGTCAAAAATGGTTTCTAGGTTTGAATGACAATGAAAGTAAACCTGTATGAGCTACTACTAATATCATTCCCTTTTGTAATCATACCAATATTGGCAAAGTAAGAGTGACGCAAGTTGGATTATCTCAATTTGTACAAATTCACGATTTTCTCGAAACGTGGTTCAAATGAGTTTTCGAGTTTTGAATGACAAATGAACGTAAACTGGGTGAGCCACTACCTGATCATTGCTTTTTGTGGATCATCCCAATATTGGAAAAATTAAAGTGCACAGGAAAGAGTTGAGATTACTCAATTTTTACAAATTCAACAGTTTTCTCGAAAGTGGTTTCAAAATAAGTTTTCTACAGGTGTGAATGACAAATTAAAGTTACTGGAAAGCTACTTTACTGATACATTGTTTTTTGTGATCGTCCTAATATTGGCTAAGGTTAGGCACGGAAAAGTGGAGATTTACTCAATATTTACAAATTCACGATTTATTTGAAAAGTGGGTTTAATTTGAACGACAAATACAAGTAGCTAGATGAGCTACTAACTGATACATTCTTTAAAATCTCCCATTTTACCAAAGTTAGAGCACGTAAACTTAAGGTATTACTCAAGTTTTACAAATTCACGAATTGTTTCTCGAGAAGTGGTTCAAACAATGAGTTTTCTAGGTTTGAATGATGAGCTTCTACTGAATACTCGCTTTTTGTATCATCCTATATTGGCAAAGTGAAATTACCTCAATTTTAACAAATTCACGCTGTTTCTCGAAAAGTGGGTTCAAACTGAAGACATTTCCAAGATTTTGAATACACATACAAGTAAACTAGATGAGCTACTACGGATACCTTTCCCTTTGTGTAATCATCCCAATATTGGCAAAGTTAAGAGCACGGAAAAGTTGAGATTACTCAGTTTACAAAATTTCACGATTTCCTCAAAGTGGTTTCAAAATGAGTTTTCTAGGTTTAATGACAAATATGTGTAAACTAATGAGCTACAACTGATACCATTGATTTTTGTTATCATCCCAAATTGAGAATGTAGAGCATCGGAAAAGTTGAGTTTACTCAATTTTACAAATCACTGATGTTTCTCGAAAGTGGTTAAAAAGTTGAGGTTTTATAGTGTTTGAATGCAAATGAAAGTAAACTGTATCGCTACTAACTATACATTCTCCTTTTGTAATCATACCCGAATATTGCAAGTAAGAGTACGGCACAAAAGTTGAGATTATCAATTTGTACAAATTCACGATTTTCTCGAACGTGTGGTTCAAAATGAGTTTTCTAGGTTTGGAATGACAATGAAAGTAAACTGGGTGAGCCACTAACTGATACATTGCTTTTTGTGATCATCCACAATATTGGAAAAATTAAGTAAAAAAACGGAAAAGTTGAGATATACTCAAATTTTTACAAATTCACGATTTTCTCGAAATAGGTTCAAATACAAGTTTTTCTAGGTGGTGAATGACAAATAAAAGTTAACTGGATATAGCTACTTACTGATGACATTGCTTTTTGTGATCGATCCCTAATGTATTTGCTAAGTTAGAGCACGGAAAGAAGTTGATAATTTCACTCCCTTTGTACCAATTTCACGCTTTTCTCGAAAAGTGGTTTTCAAAATGAGTTCTTTTGGTTTGAATGACAAATTAAAAGTCCACTCGATGAGCTACCTTTACTGTTACTTGCTTTTTGTGATCGTCCCATATTGGCAAATTTAGATCACTGGAAAAGTTTGAGAATACTCATTTTTTACAAATTCACGATTTCGCAGATAAGGGCGTTCAAACAATGAGTTTTCTAGGTTGAATACAATACAAGTAAACTATGGTAAAAGCTACTAACTAATTTTATTCCCTTTGTGTTTGAAAATCAATCCCTATATTAGCAAAGTTTAGAGCACTGAAACCTATATTACTCAAGTTTATACATATTCACGATTTTCATCGAGAAGTGGTTCAAAATGATTTTTTCTAGGTTTGAATGATGAGCTACTTACTGATCCACGCTT